>CANUEY010054500.1:0-13314 GCA_948099555.1 Croton setiger | reverse complement strand
ACCTTTGGGAGAGGTAGAGAGAGTGAAACACATTTACCCAGATTGTGAGATTATTATTGGAGAGCGAGTGTTACCAGCAGACTTGATATTGTTACCCTTTCATGATTTCGACATCATATTGGGTATGGATTGGTTGGCACGACGTCGAGATAAGGTCGATTGCTACGCCAAAGAGGTTGTTTTAGAGCCGCCAGGGCAGCCAGAGGTTGTTTTCTACGGAGAGAGGCAAGTAGTGCCTGGTGTTTGAAATCAGCTGTCACAGCATTCAATTTGATTCAGAGGGGCTGTGAGACTTATGTGGCACATGTTATCGACACACGGGAACAGAGCAGTAAAATGAAAGGTATTCCAGTCGTCAGAGAGTTTCCAGATGTGTTTCCAGAGGATTTGTCACGCTTGCCACCTGACAGAAAGGTGGATATGTCCATCGAGGTAGTTCTAGGTACGGCTCTCATTTCTGTTACTCCTTACAAAATGGCACCACTGGAACTGGAAGAGCTGAAGAAGCAGCTTCAAGAGTTACTTGATAAGGGTTTCATCAGACCTAGTGTATCCCCTTGGGGTGCACCATTGCTTTTTGTTAAGACGAAAGATGGCACTATGAGGATGTGTATAGATTATCTCCGACTTAATCAAGTGACAGTCAAGAACAAGTATCCATTGCCCAGAGTGGATGACTTGTTTGATCAGCTACAGGGTGCAAAGGTCTTTTCTATGATCGATCTCAGGTCAGGCTACCATCAGTTAAAGATAGCCACAGAGGATATCCCGAAGATAGCTTTTCGGACTCGGTATGGACATTACGAGTTTTTAGTAATGCCATTCGGGTTGACGAATGCTCCAGTTGTATTTATGGCATTGATGAACAAGGTCTTTCAGCCTTATCTTGACAAGTTTTTCATAGTGTTCATCGATGACATCTTGATTTATTCGGAGGATCCACAGAGACACGAGAGACATCTGAGGACAGTTTTACAGATACTTCGGGAAAGACAGCTTTACGCCAAATTCAGTAAGTGTGAATTTTGGCTGGATTATGTGATGTTTCTGGGACATATCATATCAGCAGATGGAATTGAGGTGGATTCCAAGAAGATAGAGGCGGTTTATAGTTGGCCACAACCACAGAGTGTTACAGATATTAGGAGTTTTCTCGGTTTGGCCGGTTACTATCGCCGGTTCATCAAGGGATTCTCCTTGATTGCTACCCCTATGACCAAGCTACTCCATAAAGATGTTCCTTTTATTTGGTCAGAGGCATGCCAGAGCAATTTTGATCAGCTAAAGGAAAAGTTGACTACAGCACCGGTGTTGACTATTCCTTCAGGTACAAGTGGATTTGTGGTATACAGTGATGCTTCTCATCAGGGATTGGGTTGTGTACTGATGTAGAGAGGTAATGTCATAGCTTATGCTTCACGGCAGCTGAGGACTCATGAAAAGTCTTATCCAGTTCATGATCTCGAGCTAGCCGCAGTGATTTTCGCCTTGAAAATATGGAGACAATACCTGTACGGAGAGACTTTCCAAATATTCACCGATCATTAGAGTTTGAAATATTTAATGACACAGAAAGAGTTAAATGCCAGACAAAGACGGTGGATAGAGTTGCTCAAAAACTATGACTGCACCATCGAGTATCATCCAGGTAAAGCTAATGTTGTAGCTGATGCCCTTAGCCAAAAGGGTGATGGTACTTCAGCTTATTCACAGGTATCCTCTTTATCACTTGTGAATGAGTTGAAGAAGTTGAATATAGGCCTGCATGAGCACTCCGAGAGAGTTTTGTTAGCGACATTGAAAGTGAGACCGATACTGAAAGAGAAGATACAGCAGAGACAGGCTAGTGATCCACAGCTTTTCAGCCTCATTGACAGAGTAAAGCTAGGCGAGGAAACTACTTTTACCTTGGATAGTGGTGTGTTAATGTTGAACTACAGGCTATGTGTTCCAGATATGGATGGGCTTCGGAATGAAATACTAGATGAAGCGCATAACACAGTTTATACTATGCATCCGGGTGCGACGAAGATGTACCAATCAGTAAAGACTCATTACTGGTGACCCAGAATGAAGAGAGATGTGGCTGAATTTGTAGCCAAGTGTTTGATTTGCCAGCAGATTAAGGCTGAGCATCAGGCTCCCACAGGTAAATTACAGCCATTATTTATACCTGTGTAGAAGTAGGAGCGGATTACCATGGATTTTGTCACAGCATTGCCTAAGACCCAACGGAAGCACGATGCTATTTGGGTCATAGTGGATCGATTAACGAAGTCAGCTCATTTTATTCTGATCCAGTGGGGTATTTCATTGGAATAGCTGGCTACAGAGTATGTGAATGAGGTGGTCAAACTACATGGAGTACCTATATCCACTGTGTCTAACAGAGATCTACGGTTTGTTTCGAGATTTTGGCAGAGCTTACAGGCAGCTTTGGGTTCAAAGCTTCATTTTAGTACTGCATTTCATCCGCAGACAGACGGGCAGTCAGAGAGAATCATCCAGACCCTCGAGGACATGTTGCGGGCTTGTGTTTTGGAGTTCCAAGGTGACGCAGACCCAATAGCTCAACGGCTAGAAAACCCGAGTTACCCGTTTGATAGAAGAACACGAACAAGAATAATCCACCTTCCCTCACGACCCAACACCTCGCAATGGATGTAGAACCGCTCGTACGCAAAGGATTTTAAGGTAGGAATTGAAGAACGCCACAACTTGTTAAGGTTGATAAGTAATTCAAGTTCCTTGTGCAAAGAAGAAAGGAGAAAACCCTCTCTAACTCACACAAAATATAGGTTCTATAAAGAACTTATAAAAACGACTTTTGAATGAAGAATTGATGTATTATTTTCGTCCATCAAGTGCCTTTAAATAGGCATTACAAAAAGTCCTACTCTAGGTAGGGAGGCTACAGAGTCCTAATTAAACTACCTTCCCTTGCCATACGAATTTGACTCCTAACTAACTAATTAATGACTAATTAAGGGGACCACAAAAGTCTTTAAAAGATGTCCCCACTTGGCCATGTGCCAATTTAAAAGAACATGTGCCTAACTTAAGTTAGGGATGCCCCACAAGGAAAGCCTTTACATAACTTTAAACCCATAGGCCTAATGAACTTCTAATCAACCCAATAGCCTAATTAGGTCCTAAATAATCAAAGTACATTAAAAATTAAGCCCAAAACGTGCCACTTATGGCAGCCTCAATTTCGGCCCTCTTCCCCCAGCTTAAGGCCTTCTTTTCGTTACAATCAAGCTTCTATTGGCCAAGTTTCGAAATTGGCCCATTCTTCTCTATTTTCCATGGCCAATTCAAGTATGATGAAGAATTTGGTTGATTCTTTAAGTTCCTCTTCCATTTGCATACTTGCTTGGTCTTGAATTCTTCTAGAAACTTCCTCTTGAGCATATGTGTTCATCCTGGCTTGAAATCTCTTAGCCATGTTCCTTGTGATTGGTCCATTGGCTAGCTTTAATGGTTCCTTGCTTGCATCAAATGTTTGATGACTGTTTGGTTAATTGCAAACTTGTTGAGTAGCAATGTTAGTTGTCAAAATTCATGTTGTCCAGCAGAATTGAGATGTTGTAAACACACCATATCAGGGTTCTGAACTGGTCCTTTATGCATAGCATGCCCATTTTTGATTACTAATGTTTGAAATTAATTTTGCAAATGACCATAAATCGCCATTTAGGAACATTGTTAGTTTAATCACAGCAATAGCATTTTTACTTTAAACTTAAATTTTGGAAAGAAAAACAAACTAGAGGCCGGTTTTTACCGGGCAACGGTTTAATTAAAATTTAAACCGTCGTACCCAATCCCCTTTTACCCCGAATCTCTGTAAAAATTAACCAATGCCTTTAAAATAAAAACGGAGTCATTTTTGAAAATTAAAATTTGGTTTTTCCCGAACTTCGGGTGGCAACTCTTTAAAAACATTTTTAAGACCGACTAGTTTCGGCATTCCCCCAAAACAAAACTTAAAAAATGTTTTGTCAACAGAATGCCAAAAAGGTAGCACAATTCATCCGTACCGACATCCTTTTTCGATATGGAACACCTTTGCAGACCATCATAGATAATGGGTCTCATTTCCAGAAGGAGTTCAAAGACTTATTGAAGGATAAGAAGATTCAGCATCATAAGTCTTCTCCCTATAGACTGCAGACAAATGGGGCTATAGAAGTAGCAAACAAATCCATAAAAGTCATCCTAAAGAAAATGATTCGGAACACAAGGGTTGGCATGAACAATTGACCTATGCCTTATGGGGTTATAGAACAGCAATCTGAACTCATACTGAGGCAACACCGTATTCCTTAGTGTATGGAATGGATGTGGTACTCCCTATTGAACTAGAAGTTCATTCAGCCAGAATTATCCAAGAAAGTCAGATTAATGAGGCTGATTGGATTAGCAATTATCATCAACTTTTGGGTCTAGATGAAAGAAAACTACAAGCTTTGCATCAGATCCAGGCATCCCAAAGAAGGATGGCTAGAAATTTCAACAAAAAGGTCAAAGATCAGAAGTTGGAAGAAGACTATCTAGTTTTGAAAGAAATGAAAGCACTAGTCATAGACCCCCGGGGGAAGGTCCACCCTCATTGGGCTTGACCTTATCTTCTGAAGAAAATACTTTCCAGCGGAGCTATCATCTTGGCAAATCTAAATGGTTTGGAGTTTGTAAACCCATGCAATTTAGATCAATTAAAAAGATATTATGTGTAAAAACTCATTGTAAATTACATGCATTTTGTAATAAGAACTACGTGAACCTAATTCTCACTTGAAAAGAAAAGAAAAGAAAAGAAAATGTATTATGGAGATACGTAGGCAACCCTATGGGTTTGGTTTAAAATTAATAAAATTCACATTTTCATTTCATCATTTTTGCCAATTAAATAAAAAGAAAACAAAAAAGGAAAAGAAAAATAAAAGCTCACTAAGTTGAAAACTCAAAAAGGCGACTTAGGCAAAAATTAGGGTAAAGAAAAAAATATAAATAAATAAAAGCTTGCTAAGTTGAAAACCCGAAAGGCAGTTTAGTCAAAAGTTAGAGCTAAAATAAAAAATAATAAAAGCAGAGTTGTACTTGGAAAGGTCACATATTTGCAAAATGTCAAAAATCCAAAGCAAATTGAGTTACAAGTCAAAAATTCAAAAAATAGACAAGAAACTATCAAAATGAGTCGGAAGCTAGTTAAAAGTCTAAGTCTTCGACACTTTGCGAGGAGCAATGTCATAAGTGTCTTCCTTACATGAGTTATGATTTTCCTATTTTGCTACTAGCATTACAAGGAAAATTAAAATTACAAAAGTTGAAAGTTGGAACAATTCGAATCTCTCGATCCTTTCAAAAGTTGTGGTTTTATATCCAACCAACACCAAGTTGGGACTTGGTTGGAATTGCAAGGCCGGCTTGGAACCAGGAAAGGTATAAACATGCACAGATTTGTCCTATTCCAACCTATATGCCCCTGATGGATTCCACACGACAAGCAACGAAGCGTGGATCCATCAGATCATCTCTTTCCGACGCCTTCCATACCCAAAAGTCTAGCTTCTAAGGGTAATTCACGGGTCAAAGACTAGAAAAACTAACATGGGAGAAATCCACATGAGAAAAATCCCCATAAGAGAGAAACCATTTTGAGAGAAAATTGAAGTTGTGAAGAATGGTGATGTCCCAAGCCACCCTCCTCCCCTATTTATAGGCAAAATCCAGAAACGCGGGTCTTCCGTACTCGTCCGGGCCCCGACCTCAAAATTCGCGATTCAGGAGACCGCTGAGCTCTATAAATCATTTTATGCCGCCTAGTGGGGGGCAACTATGAATACTCGAATTTTGAGTCCTGAAAAACCGCGTTTCCTAGACTGCAAACAGTCGAGCCGGACTAGACGTCGCCGGCAAGTTGCGCCGGAAGTATCCCTTCATGGTACTACAAATGTCTGGAATATTATGAGAACCCCGGAAATGGCTTCAGAAAAGTCATCAGAGTCCCAGAACATCCCGAAAAGGCTTCGGAACCAAAAACTGGCAAAAGGCAGCATCAGGGTAGCTCACTCCTAGCTGCCCTTCAAAGTAGCTTACTCCCGGCCGCCCTTCAGGGTGGTTCTCGGCCGCCTTCTAGGGCGCCTCGGGCTACCCTCTAGGGCAGCTCTGGGACGCCCTTCTGGGCGCCCCTATCCACCCTCTAGGGCGTTCCGAGCCGCCCTAAGTCAATTTTTACCCATTTTTCCCCTATAAATAACCCCCTAGAGGTCCTTTTCACTCACATCTAGAGTTGTGTTGACAACCGCTCTCTTCTTCCTTTTTGCTTTTGGCGATTCCTTATCCCCAGGCAATTCTTTACCGCTTTCTGCATTACATTGTGTTTTTTTTTTGTGCATTTATACTTAAATAAAAACTCTATAAAAGTCCAAATCAAACTGAAGCTATAAAGCGGCCGCCAATTACCAGAGGTACGCACTAAACCCAAGCTTTTTCAATTCAGTATCCTTTCTTATTCAAACATACATAAGATTTGTATTGCATAATCACTTTTTGGCACCCAAGTGCCCACAAAATCACCTTTTGGCTCCCAAGTTCCCATATACTCAATCTTTTGGCCCCAAGGCCTAAACAAATCACATTTTTTGTCCTTAGACCATGTAGAATTGCATTTTTGGCCTCAAGGCCTAAAATCACTCTTTTTGGACCCAATGCCACAAAAATTATGCTCTCGGTCCCTAGACCACATCTTCAGCCCTAGTGTCGTAAAATTACACTTTTGGTCCCTAGACTACATCTTCGACCCAGTGCAGTAAAATTACACTTATAGTCCCCAGACCACATCTTCTGCCCCAGTGCCATAAAATTACACTTTTGGTCCCTAGCCCGGACAAGTCACTATTTTGGCTCCAAGGCCTAACAAAATATCATTTTGTTCCCTATACCTAATCAAATCAATCTTTTGGCACCCAAGTTCCTAAATTACACTTTTAGCCCCAAGGCCCGTCAATTCTTTTGACACACACACACACACAGACACACACACACATAGCATGCTTACATGCATTCCCCTTCCACACGCCTTTAAATAGGCTTTCTCGAACTACATTGATCTTGATCTCTCATACAAACGAGAGTATGTAGGCATACTTAGGATCTAACCCCGGGTAACAGGTCAACCCCTCTTCTAAACTTTTTTTTTTTTACATCATACATAGCATACATAAAGAATTGGGTTAGTCAATTATGCATGACATGGTCTCCGAATCCACCCCGGGTTCGTAAACTAGTGTTTATTATTCATTTGGCCAATTAATCTAGAAATAGGTTAATTATTAAAAATGGAGTCATTCGAGAGTTCTTTTTAATTTTCCCCTAATAAAAAATAAAATAAGTGGCGACTCTAACAACACAACACTTCCGAGTGAACACCCTTGCATTTCCCTCCACGGACGGACCCGAGGCTCGAAGGGAGGTAAGGGTTCACAGATACTGTCTAATGCATAGAGGGTGGAGTGTCAAGTCTTTATGTTCTCTTTGATTTTGGGACATTAAAAATCAACTATATGGTGGGTGTGATGCTAAAAATGTCTTACTTGCCAGGGATGGCAAGGACAAGGTTTAGAAAAGCAGCTCCCTTAGTGCCAGCATGGGCAAGTACGGTGGCCAATGGTACCTTTGGTTTGGGGTATGAGCCGACGAAAGAAGACTTAATAGGAATGGATCTTAAACCTTAAGGAGCCCATAGCTCACAAAAGAAAAACATCACAATACGTTTTTACTTTAGAACCCTTAATGGCTATTTTTGTCAAACTTGGAGAAAAAATCCTTATTGTTGTTTCCAATAGCCATTCTACTAGCTTAAAGCCAAAAAGATGTTACTAGAAATGGAACTGTTTGCTGATGTGCTTGAAAAAGAAAAAGAGTCAAAAGCTTCACTTGACCTGCAAGTGGAAGAATTTATGCAACCTAGTTTCTTTGATGAAGTTACAATAATCACAAATTATGAAGGAATCCTGAACCCAGTCTACTTGATCCAATCAGCCCAGGAGCCTCTGGCCAATTGGTATACTGAGAAAGAACAATCTGTTGTCAAACCCAATGTCAAGTCAAGTCCCATTGTACCAGAGTCTATCCCTCTCAAATTTAAGTCAGTATTTAGTCCTTCTGAATCTGATCCCAACTTTTCCAAGTATATCAACCCAAACTTGATTCTAATGTAATTGTTGAGGATAATTTCCTCCCTTATAATAAAACTATCCAATTTTCTTATTACTCCGATTGTCAATCTCCAAGTACATTCTGACAAAAATAAAGAAAAAATTGAAAAAAATGAAATAAAAGATAAAATAATAATAAGCAAAGAAAATGAATTTACATTTATTGCACGTGATTGCATAAACAAAGATAAAATTGTTGGGTGCCTCAAGAAGTTCGCTGATTGTTTCATGTGGAAGCCGAGCAATGTTGATAGATCTAGCAATAGCAGTACACAAGATTCTAGGGCAAAGCCGATCAAACATAAGTTGAGAAGATTGTAGCCAGAATGGTCCCTGAAGATCAAGGAAGAAATAGCCAAGCAGTTTAGATAACAAGTTTATAGAGCCCATTGCTCAAATTACTTGGTTAGCCAATATTGTACTGGTCCCGAAGATGGATGGCAAAGTAAGAATGTCTGTGGACTACCGAGTGCCTGTTTGGTGCAGCATCGGGGGTATTCCTGGGTTATATGGTTAGCCAAAGAGGTATTGAGATTGATCCTTCCAAGTCAAAAGCAATCTTGGAAATACCACTTCCGAGAACCGAAAAAGAAATTCGAGGTTTTTTGAGGAGATTACAATACATCAGTCGGTTCATCTCCTAGTTGGCCAACACTTGTGGTCCAATCTTCAAACTTTTAAGAAAAGGAGTTTCACGAGAATGGAACGAAGATTGCCAGAAAGCTTTTGATAAAGTCAAGCAGTATCTGCTAATTCCACCAGTGTTACAGCCTACAAGGCTAAGAAAGCTACTGCTTCTTTACCTGTTTGTAACAGATGAAGCCATGAGAGGCTTACTAGCCCAACAGGCAGAAGACACAAAAGTATAAAATGTTGTCTATTACCTTAGCAAAAGAATGCTTGAGTACAAGCTCAAATACAACCAGATTTAGAAGTTGTGTTTAGCTTTAGTTTGGGCTTGCCCAAAACTGCAGTACTATCTATCATCTTACATAACTTATGTCATCGCAAAATCGAGACCTTTGAAATTCCTTATGGAGAGGCCAGTTCTAGATGGCCTTTGATTTGAAGTTCATCCAAAGAAAAGCAGTTAAATGTGGAGCCATAGCAGACCAACTGGCTGAGTTGCCAATCACGGATCAAATGCAAGAGATAGAATTCCCTAATGAAGATCTCTTGAATGTAGACAATACAGTTTGAGAGATGTACTTTGATGGAGCTTCAAACTATCATGGTAATGAGATTGGAGTAGTATTCAAAACTCCTTGTGGCGAATACATTTCAATTGCATTCAAGCTAAATTTTGATTGCACCAACAGTGAAGCAAAATATAAAGCCTGCATTAAAGGGTAAGAAGCATCCTTGGATCAAGGGATAAAGAGTTTGAAAGTCTTCGGTGATTCCAACCTGATAGTCTCCCAGGCTTTAAGTAATTGGAAAATAAAAGAAGAGCGTTTGGTTCTTTACCTGCAATGCTTAGATGAATTAGCTCAGCAGTTTGATATTTTTAAATTCAATTATTTGCCCAAAAAAAAAGAATCAATTCGCTGATGCTTTAGCCACTTTAGCCTCAATGATTGATGTTGAGGAAGGAAGGATCATTCGACATTGACGGTTCAACTCCAAGAATGACCTACCTTCATAATGCATATAGTAGATGAAAAGTCATGGTATTAAGATATCTAGAATAATCTCAAGAATGAAATTTATTTGGAAGGATCTTCTAAAAACGACTAAAGAACATTGAGACAGCTAGCAACAGGGTACATCCTCAGTGGGAATGTGTTCTATAAAAGAACTTGGAATGGAATGCATCTAAGATGTGTGAATGAGGCAGAAGCTGAATCAATTATGGAATCTGTGCATCGCGGAGAATCTGACCCACATATGCATGGAATGGCATTGACCCGAAAAATTATGAATTTGGGTTATTACTACTAACCATGAATGCAGAATGTGTGAAACATGTGTAGAGATGTCATGAATGTCAAGTCTCTGCCAAGTTACAAAGGCAGCCGCCTGTCGCTTTGAATCCCATCACTTCACTATGGTCTTTCGCTACATGGGGGATAGATGTGATTGGAAAGATACATCCTAAGGGTTGAATGGTCATCAGTTCATCTTAGTAACCGTGGATTATTTCACAAAGTGGATTGAAGCGGCCTCTTACTCGGTTCTTAATACCAAAAAGGCAGCACAATTTGTCAATACCAACATCCTTTGTCGGTATGGAACACCTTTTGAGATCATCACAGACAATGGGTCTCATTTTTAGATTGAATTTGCAAACTTATTGAACGATAAGAAGATCCAACATCATAAGTCTTCTCCTACAAACCGCAGACAAATGGGGTTATGGAAGCAACAAATAAGTCCATAAAAGTCATCCTACAGAAAGTGGTTCAAAATCACAAGGGTTGGCATGAACAGCTACCCTATACCTTCTGGGGTTACAGAACTGCAATCTGAACTCCTACTAGGGCAACACCGTATTCCTTAGTATATTGAATGGAAGAGGTACTCCCTATTGAACTAAAAGTTCATTCAGCCAGAATTATCCAAGAAAGCCAGATCAATGAGGATGATTAGATTAGCAATTATCATCATCAACTTTTAGGTCTAGATGAGAGAAGGCTATAAGCTTTACATCAGATCCAAAGATATCAAAGATGGATGGCTAGGCATTTCAACAAGAAGGTCAAAAATCGGAAGTTGGAAGAAGGTTGTCTAGTTTTGAAAGAAATTAGAGCACTAGTCATTTATCCCTGTAGGAAGTTTTATTCTCATTGGGTTAGACCCTACCTTCTGAAGAAGATACTTTCTGGCGGAGTCACCATCTTAGTAGATCTAGATAGTTTGGAATTTGTAAACCTATGCAATTTAGATCAGTTAAAAAGATATTATGTGTGAACACTCATTGTAAATCACATGCATTTATGTGAAAACAAGAATTGCGTGAACATGATTCACCCTTAAAGAAAAAAGAAAAAAGAAAAGAAAAATGTATTACGGAGGTACGTAGGCAACCCCATCGGTTCGGTTCAAAATTAATGAAATTCACATTTTCATTTCATTCTCTTTGCCAATAAAAAGAAAAAATAAAACAAATTAAAAATAAAAGCTCGCTAAGTTGAAAACCCGAAAGGGCGACTTAGGAAAAAATGAGAACCTCGCTAAGTTGAAAATCTGAAAGGGCGACTTAGGCAAAATGAGCAGCTCGCTAAGTTGAAAACCCGAAAGGGCGACTTAGGCAAAAGTTAGATTGAAAAATAAAAATGATAAAAGCAGAATTGTATTTGGAAAGTCACATATTTGAAAAATATCAAAAGTCAAAAAGTCAAAAATCCAAAAATAGATAGGACTGTCAAATCGAGTCAATAAAAAAGTCTAACTAAGTCTCCCATTGTCTACGAGGGGCGATGTAGTCAGTGTCTTTTTTACACCCTGCGTCTTCCTTTGACTCCGTTACCTTAGGAGTCAACTTAATCTCTTCATCAGTCACCTCACCATTGTCAGCAGAACTTTGAGTCCACCCCTCTAGTTCGCTTAGCAGAGCGTTCTTTCTCAGTTTCTCAATCGGCCATACTTGGGAGATAAACCAAGTTCGATACTTGGGAGAAATGTCAAGTACATACCAAAAAGTGTCAATAGTGCAAAAAAAAAAATAAACGGCAGGGTCTCCTCTTAGGTTCCTCCCCTCAAAGGCCAGCGTGGTCCAATGCACTTTATCTCCTCTATTTACCTAATCAGGGGGTAGAATCGCATATCCCTAAAGCCTGGATCGTTTATTAAACAGAAAAATCGCAAAGAGGTAGAAAACGAAGGCCAGCATCTTAAGTCTCATCCGTTTGCTTCCAAAAATTCATCTATCAGAAGCGACAAAATCACTTTCTGCTCATCCACCAGCATAGCTTAGGCATGTGTCCTGGTGAAGTGAAAAAGGTCTCAAAAGATCTCAGACAGCTAGTCTTGATCTCATACCTAACCCAGGGGCCATTTGGATGACACCCCACTATTGTACAAACTTCCTCAAAAGAAAGGGCACATTTCCTCCATCATGACCCAAAGAGAAAACATAAGCCTCGGGGATCCCAAAATTTGATGCAAACCTTTAAGAAGTCCTGATCCACTACTACACATCGTAAAGTGGTTAAAGAAACCAAACCATATTGCCTCATGTTGATCATTTCCACTTTCATAAGGCTCCGAGTCTAGTTATGCATGACAAGGCAGGTCTTCTCCATGCATCTAGTCCGTTGCCTCAAAATTCTCAATTCTTAACCACTAAGCTCCATAAATCATTTTTATGTCACCCAGTGGGGAGGAAACTATGAATACTTGAATTTTGAGACCCAGAAAACCATCTTTCTAAGACTGCAAACAGTTAGGCCGAACTGGAGACCATTGGAAAATTATGCCGGAAGTATGCCTTCATGGTACTAGAAACATCTAAAATATTACGAGGATCACGAAAATGGCCTCGAAAAAGTCATTGGAGTCCCGTAAGGCTCCGACAAATCTCCGGAACAAAAAATTGGCAAAAGGTAGCATCAGGGCACACCTGGCCACCCTCCAAGGTGCCTCGGGTCACCCTCTAGCTTCCCAACTCGTTTTTTGCACTATAAATAGCCCCCTAGAAGTCCTTTTCACTCACACCTCAAGCTGTGTTGACAGCCGCTCTTTTCTTTTTTTTTCGCTCCTCACGATTCTTTACTGCTTTCTACATTTTGCATTGCATTGTTGTGTTCTTTTGCATTCATATTTTAATAAAAACCTGATACGAGCAAGGATCCATTAAAGGTAGCAAGTGGACCTATCACAAGGAACATGGCTAAGAAGTTCCAAGCCAAGTTGAATGCATATGCGCAAGGAGAGGTCACCAAGAAAATTAAAGGTCAAGGATGCATGCAAATGGAAGAGAGACTTAAAGAAACATCCAAATTCATAATAATGCTTGAATTGGACGAAGGAAATAGGGAGGAAAACAGCCAAGGACGAATCTTGGCTAAAGGATGCAAATCTTGGAAGGCAATAAGGCTTAAAGAGTGAAGAAAGGGGCCTAAATTGAAGCTGCCAAAAGTTGGACGTTTTT
>CANUEY010054422.1:0-13110 GCA_948099555.1 Croton setiger | reverse complement strand
ATTAGGATAAGGCATGATCAAAACCAAAGATTTGGGTAAGAGGGTTGGGTACGTTAGCCGAAATTACATTTCGACTAACGCCCGGTTAAAAAAACCGGCCTCTCAAACCGAAATCATTTTCCAATTTAAGTCAAGTCAATTATTGGTTTTTGAAAGCAGTGAAAACGAATGTTCGAGCAAAACACTACGAGAAAGCGGTAAAATTGCGGAAAGTAAATTGCGGAAAAAGAAACCTAAACAACTAATTACGAAACCGAATGCCTATTAATTACAATCTACCCTTAAATAACCCGAATTAAACCCAAAAACCCAAAAATTACATAATAAAGCATTAAAGTGCAAAATTACAAATAAGTCCTCCAAAATATAAAAATTTGCAATTAAGTCCAAAAATTACAAAAACCATTCATTCAAACCAATAAACATGCCAAATTGAATAAACAACCATCCAATCATGCAAAACAACATTAAATGGGTAAGAATTGGAAAATTACGTTTTAGCCCCCAAATTAAAAATTGGAAAATTATCAAATCATCACACAAACATTCCAAGCAAGCCAAACATCCCACATATCAAATAGGTTTTCACATTTGAAGACAAAAATATGAAAATTACAGTTTAGTCCTCATACTTTGTAAAATTACCAAATTGCCCCCAAACATCAATTTTCATCCATAATTAACTCATTTTATATCATGTTATAACTCATCCTCAATAAAAATTTATCAAACAGCCTGCAATTCCAAGGAATTCACAAAACAGTCCCTAAAGAGAGTTAATTTGCACAATTGATCCATATTCATTCTGTTGACTCAAATCAGTATGTCTTTCATAGGATGCAGCAACTTCAAAGGAAACACAACATCAAACAGATTGCACATCATTCAGACTACATAATTAATCTTCAGACAAGTTTTGATTTCAAAATGGCAAACAATCTCGTACAACCTTATATATAAAATTTCATGCAAATGTTCCTATTCTGTGCTTAACCTTTATTTGCTAAAGAAAAATATTGAACTTAAATGCAGAAAGGATATAAGGTAAACATGTAGTTCAGAAACATTTAAGAACATCAAAACTGCGTAATGATCAAAAGGCAATGAAATCAATAACAGCTGAAATCATGTCTACCATTTCTGGTTTCAAAACAATAAACTGAATGCAATAAAACAACAATAAAACAGGTATGGATTAATTGCAGTAACAACAGCATATTATTTGAAGCAATGAATAAACAGCTTAACTTGTTTATGACCTTAGTATTGAACAGAAGATGAGCATATAGCTGAAGAGGGATTTAAAATTACCAAAATTGTGTTATAATCAGATATGACAGAATGAAATCACAAACAATAATATCATTTTTTCCTTTTCAATGATTTTCATATCTTAATCTGTTCATCCCAAGAAAAATTAATAAAGAAACAGAATTTTTATGATGTCACCAGCAGGCCAATGTAAATTCACAATGAGAAAACCTTCTATAAGGCTCAGCAAATTGCAATGTAACAACATCACAATTTATACCAGCAGTAAATGCATAAACCATATATATTGATTTTATGGATTCAAAACAATATTCAAAAATCTGGACTGCTTTGACAGTATGGAATGCTTAACAAAAAAAACATGCACAATAGAAAATATGCAGCTGATATGAAGAAAGCTTTCTGGGCATGAGCTTATGATGACAGAAGAAGACTTCAATGATTCAATAAAGAAGATAACCCACACAAACAGACTCAATATATCTCAACAAAAATAATTTGCATAAAAATTTATTTGCAACAAAAACCAAACAGGAACTCATTCCATCATTTAATCTCATACCATTTTGATTCATCAGCATGCCAAAAGGACTCTAGTCTTGAATTTAAACAAAGTAAAGGAGCATCTAAATTTCATAATCCAGAACTCAGATTCAAATTCATGAAATAACAAAATAATTTCAACAAGAAGTCTTGTTTACAATCTGAATGATACATAATATAAAAAATCATAGCAATCGATCCACACAACAGATTTCTGAATTTCCAGAGGTAAATGTAACAAAAGATAAACATCAAGACTATCTCACATCCAAAACTCTTTTATGGCAAAAACTAGAACTTCTAAAACTACACAGAAGCAAATACGACCTAATTAAGATTTCAATACCATATATTTTAACAAAATATATTAATCAACAGAACTTGAAATCAAAAACTACCAAAATGGCAATACTAAAGCATCCATAAACTTAACATACATTGTTCAAACAGAAACAAAAGGAATCAGAAAGCATTCAATCAGGCTCCCATGTAATTCCATTCATTTTGAATTAAAATAGAAAACAGAAAAGATATGAATTAACTGTACCTCAGATTAATGCTCAGCTACAAAAATCCAGATTCTAGTTCTTAATTACAGCTCTAACTTCAACTCCAGAAACAGTTTTTTGGAGAAAAAGAAAGTTTTTAATCCCTTCGATTCTCACTTTCAAATTGATTTTGAAATCAGAATCGAAGTTAACTTTTACAGAATCAAAGATGATTTTGAAAAGAAGAAGAAAATTCAATTTGGGATTTCCAGCAAATCTCTTTCGAAATTCGTGGACTTCCTCTTCGACTACCAGAATGGCCTCCCCCTCTTCTGGAATGACCGTAGCCTTTTTATCTCTCTCTCTCTTGGCCTCGCCTGGACGCGTTCCCTTCTTCCTTCGCCTCGTCTGTGCCTTCCACGTAACAATTCTGTTACGTTTGCAACAATCTCCTACTCTCGCTTCTAGTTGATTTAGGTGAAATCGCCTTCCACGTGCATTGCTCTCTTCTTCCTCTCGTTTCCATCTTCAGTTTTACTTCGACCTTTTCCGTTTCATCGTACGCCTTGTTCCTATTTCACTCTTTCTCCTTTCTGTTATTCTCGATTTTCACTTCTGCTCCTTTGATTCTTGACTTAGCTTCATCTTCATTTCACTCTTTTATCGTTTTCCATCCTCACTCTTCTGTTTTGTATTTCTCTTTAATTTCATTCTCAAATTCAAATCCCTAATTTCCCCATTTCTGTTATCTATTTTCGATTGATTCTGTTTCAGTGAGTACACGACGACGTTTTCTTCTTTATTTTTTTTTTTTTTGCCTTTTTACTTGTCAAAACGACAAGTCGTACGCGGCGTTTAGTTAAAACGCAGCGCACTCCTCAAACGTCGTTTCCTTTCTGATCAAAACGACGCATCGTTTTGGTCTCTGAATTTCATCTATTCCGCCTTCTACCTCTCAACTTTCCAGAATCATACTTTTACCCCCAAAATTTCATCTCCGTGTGCAATTTCATCCTTCCTTCCCTCCAATTCACCCATCATCTTTCTTTTTCCTTCAATTTCATTACTTTCTTCAATTTTCTTCATTAATTTTATTTTTCTTTAAAAACAAAAATTAAAAATCTCCTTTAAAATTATTTTTCAACAACATTATAATTTTAAAATTGAAATCAAAGCTAAATAAAAATTAAGATTAAAAATTAAAAATTCCTTAAAAAAAAGGAAAATCAACCTAAAATTGGAATTTCTTTCATTTTCTATTTTTTAATTTTAATTTCTTTAAAATTAAAAAGAAAAAGGCTCAAACATATATTTTTTTAAAGAAAAAGGAATTTCTTGGAATTGAAAACAATCAAACATTTCAAAAATAGGAGGGAAAAACTTAGAACATTCTGAGAACTGAGAGAACATGAGCTGTTTTAGGAATTTCTGGAGATTTCTTCAAGTTTTGGCATGTTATCATCACTGGTACTTTTTGGGACAAAAGTTAAGCGTCAACAACATGACAATGATCTTACTTCCATCAAGATGAAGGTTCCTTCCTTTGAGGGGAGAAACAAAACTGAAGAGTATATTGAGTTGGAGCAAAAGGTTGAACAGATTTTTTAGTGCCATAATTATTCCAAAAAGAAGAAATCACATTTGGCAGCCGTGGAATTCAAAGGATATGCTACCTTTTGGTGGGATCAATTGAAGGCTAATTGAAGAGGGAAAGGAATAAGACTCGTACCTGGTTGGGAGACATTGAAAGAGTTAATTAGAACCCGTTTTGTACCTTCTCATTATTATAGAGATTTGTACAACCATTTGACTCGATTGATATAAGGTGGGAAGAGTGTGGTAGAATACCACAAGGAGATGGAGATGATCATGGCAAGGGCTAACATTGAAGAAGACGATCAAAGATTGATGTCTAGATTCCTTGGAGGATTGAATCCAAATATTGCCAATGAGTTGGAGATGTATGAATACACTACTATAGAGGAACTAGTTGAAAAATCCATGAAGGTTGACAGAAGATTGAAGAGTAAAAGTTTGATGAAGCCTAGCTATACCAAAGTTTCAACTTTAAGTGGAGGCTATTCAAATTTCAAGGGAGACTTCAAGTACTCTTTTCAAAGGAATTCACCACTCAACTTCTACAAAGGGCTGAATGTTAATGCACCTAAATCAATAAAGGAAACGCCTACCAAAGTTACTTCAAGTAGAGAAATCTAGTGTTTCAAGTTCTTGGGAAATGGTCATATTATTTCACAATGTCCAAATAGGGGTGTGATGATTGCTACACATGATGGGGAAATTGAATCCGAATCTAAACCTAGTGATGGGGAAGATGAATTGGCCAAAGTTCATAAAGACGAGGTTGGTTGTGAAGAAGAAGATCATATGCTGAATGCTGAATAAATAGAGATGTTGGTGACTAGAAGAGCCTTGAACATTCAAGTCAAGGAAGAAGGCTTGGATCAACGAGAAAATCTTTTCCATACAAGATGCGTGGTGTATAGTATGGTTTGTACACTTATCATTGATGGAGGGAGTTGCACCAATGTAGCAAGCAATACCATGGTTGAGAAATTGGGATTGGCTTGTTTAGGGCTGAGCAAATCGGTTAACCGAATTGAAACCAAACCGAATCGATCGATTTTCGAACGAATGCACGAAATGAGTAACCGAAACCGAAACTGAAACCAAATTTTTTTTTGGTTAACCGAAAATCAAAACTGAAATATTCGGTTAACCAAAAATGAAACCGAATAACCGATCAATTAACCGAATTTTTGAAAACCTGTTATAAAAAGGCTGTGCGAATCGATTAACCAAACTGAAACCAAAAGAAAGAGAAGAGGAAAAAAAGGGCTTTCCAAAACGACGCCGTTTTAGTAATTGAAATTCGGTTTTTCGGTTAACCGAAATAACTAAAAATTTTAGAAGTGATAACTGAAAACCGAACCGATTTTTTCGGTTAACTGAAACGAAAAACCGAAAAACAAAAAACTATCAAAATTTCGGTTGAACGAACCGGAAATTTTGATTCTGTTTTGGTTTTAACTGAACTCTGCTCACCCTCAGGCTTGTTTCAGACATCCTAACCCATACAAGTTGAAGTGGTTCAATGATGCTGAAGAGGTGAAAGTGACTAAGCAAGTGAAAGTATTATTCTCTATTAGTTAGTACAAGGATGAGGATATGTGTGATGTTGTGTAACACCCTTACTTATATTTTTACGTCATAAAACATGTCATTTTTTTTATAACATATTCATTTCCCTTTTAATCTTGTTAACATAATAATAAATAACCATATCAACTCCATATCATACATAACATATTACATGCCTTATACCAAAAATATCTTATACCAAACTATGTTACCTTTAAACCTGTTTAACATGTCAATACATAATTTATATATACTATAAGTCTTACAAAAAACTATTTACCCAAAAGGTAAAACAAACATAACATGTTATAATATAAATGCCGAAACATATAATTATGCTTTACAAAACAAAACATAAACCAAAAACTATATGCAGCATTTACAAATGACGTGGTGAGAGGGAGAGAGGCCTAGGCTTTAACTGTACCGACTTGAGCATAGACTGGTGAAGTGTCAGTACTTCACTCAGACTACAAACCTGAAACATATATTGCGATTTTGATGAGTCGCATACTCAGCAAGTGTAAACCAAAACCATAAAAAGCCATCATATAAAGCAAATTATCATAACATATCAATTCAGGTCATATTCATCATATATAATCATATTTATATCTTAAGAGCATAATGACATGTCTTTCCTTTTTCTTTAGTTGTGATTTATCGACTAAGTGTTGCCCCGGGAATTTCATAGCATGAGGTTTTCTAACTGGATCCAGTGAACATATAAGACCCGGAAAATCGTTGGTCATAGGGATTTAAAGATCAACCTTTCTCTGTAAGATCCAAAGATCACTCTATAACATATAGGACCTGTTGGTCTTTCTATATCATATAGGACCCATAGGTCTTTCCGTCAAATCATATAGAAACCGTAGGTTTCTTTTGTGAAATTTGCAAACACTGGCTATGATAATCACAACGGTCATATTTAAGTCTTGTGGAAATGCATTTATATAGCATACATTTCATATAATCCAATTACCAGGCTTCAGTACCGATCCAAACAGTATATATATCTAATATCAAATCATAATAACTCAACTGGTCGGATTTTAGTACCAACTCAGGAACCACAAACATCTCATTTCATAAATTACATAATTGCAATTGACCGGGCTTCATTACCGGTCCAAACGATTTAATATAACATTCTTGGCAAACTCACAAAGTCAAAATCAGACATATAAGTGAGTGAGTTTAACACTTACCTCACTACTGTGAGCTCGGTTGGGCCTCGGGTTGCTTACCCTGTGCCGCTCGAGAATTCGACGCTTCTATAATGCATAACATAGCAACAATATCCAATTAATCAAATAAGTCATCCATATAGGCTATGATGCATGATTAAATATTTAATTTTCTGAAATAATTGAGTTTTAAATTTAATCCATTTTATTTTCTATGATTTTAAACTTAATTTGTAAAACTTTCCATTTTAAAATCATTTAATATCATATTAAAAATAATTAACAAACTGTATTCATCATTTAATAATTATAATTAATCATAATTATAATTATCGAAACCAAAAATAATCTTTAATTAAACCAAACAATAAATCAAATCAAAATCATAATTAAAAATCTTTAACAAAATATTTAATCTTTAATTTTCAGGCCTAAAACAATCTTAAAATAAATTTTTGACATCAAAAACGGTTCAGGACAAATTAGGTTGGAAAGGTCAAAATTTTAATGTATAAAAGTTTCAGGGTCAAAAATATAATTAAACAGAAGTTTTAGGGGCTAAAATGCAAATTTTACCAAATACAGGTGCTAGGCGCGTAAAATGCCTCAAAACGCAAGCTATGGCGTCGTTTTGAACCGAAGGTTTTCGACCGAAACACGGCCTTGGTATGCCGTTTCGGGCGCGCCTCTGAGGGTCAAAACGCAGCTTCTACGTGCATTTTGATCTTCTTCTTCCTCCTTCCTTCTTCTGTTTTTACCCGAAACCATTGGCTTCCAGCCAACTTCCCGACGATCGTACATCTCCTCTGATGGCTTTCCGGCAAGCTATGACCACCGTTCTCTTCCTCTACACCCCTCTATCAAACCATCGGGCCCAAATTCTCTTATGCACGCTCAAATTAAAGATATAAGCTCACAAAGTAGGCTCCTCAAAACTGTTTTTAACCAAGAAAATTTTCTCTCACTATTGTGTTTTGCCTCTCCTTCGATTTCCAGTTATTCCTTTAACTTCCTATCACTTCTAAACTTTGCCTACATATCCTAAGGATACACTGGAGGTATAAAACCAAAGAGTTCTTCCTTATTTTCTCTCTTTTCTTTCCTTCTTCTTTCTTTCTTTCTTTCTTTCTTTCTCCCTTTCTTTCTCTCTTTTCTCTTTTACCCGTAACCCTTTTGTTTGCCTCTTCTTTCCACCTCTTCACACACCTTTACAGCTTCTAATTGACTCTGGAACAACACCCAACAGTCTCCTTTACACCACCTCCTTCCTTTTTTACTCACAATCCTATTTTACCCTTACACAAACTTAACACCTAAGTTTACTTCTCCCTTCACTTACTCTTCTTTTAATTTCTATTTTAATCTAGCCCAAACCAACTCCAACATAAGTTTTCAATAAGTTTTTGGTGTCAAAATAATAAGTATAACACGTGTCTGAAGTTTCATAAAAATCGGAATTCGAAAATTATTTGGTCGGTGCCCTATTCTGACTCCGAAACCTCGATGATTTTTACGGAACCGAAAATGTAAGACGTCGTCATAAAATTAGGGTTCCAAAACTCTTAAAAACATATAAAAATATATATCAAAATATCAAATTCATTTACTTTATATTTTACGCGTTTCCGACGTTTTTCGGTCGCGCAAGCCAGAAACCCTAATTGGCCTCGTTTATGTCTTTCAACGGTAAACGAACTTAAAACATAACTTTTTTTATCATTTTTATTTCATGAATTATCCTATTTAAACCATATTTTTCATATTCAAATCATATATTTAATGTTTAACTCACATATCAAATCAAATATAATGCATTTTAAATGAAAATGCACTTTATGTATAAAATGACGTCGAAATGACGTAGGGTTGGGTTTGGGGTGTCACATGTTGTACCTATGCAAGCCGCCATTTGTTATTAGGAAGGCCGTGGCAACATGATAGAAGAACACAACATAATGGGTATACAAAAAGGTATACCTTTACTTATGGAGGAAAGTAAGTAACTTTAATGCCTTTATCACCTTTGGAGGTTTATGAAGATCAAAGAAGATGCTTGAGAGGGAGAAGGTGCATTCGGCCATTACAAGTTCAAACACTTCCAAATTGGGATCTAAGGGTAGGGAGAGAGAACATGATAAGGAAGTGAATGAGAGTAAAAAAATAGAAAGGAAAGAGGCCTGAAAAGAAACAAAACAAATAAATGGCGCATTACTGAGAGAAAATTAGCAAGGAGAAAAAAAGAAACACACATTTTATGCGAGAGCTAGAGAGTTAGATGTTGACAACCTATTTTTCTCATTAGGTATAAGGAAACTTTGCTAGCTAACCATGAAGAATCACTTGTTCTTTACCTTTTTGTTTTAAGTATTTTTTGCAAGAATTCAGTGATGTATTTCCTGAAGAGCTTCCTACAGGTTTACCACCATTAAGAGGGATTGAACATCAAATCGACTTCATACCTGATGCTACCATTCAATCGACCAGTGTATAGAAGTAATCCTGTGGAAGCGAAGGAGATGCAAAGGCAAGTTGAAGAGCTTTTGGAGAAAGGTTTGGTGCGTGAGAGCCTTAGTCCATGTTCAGTACCAGTTTTGCTTGTGCTAAAGAAGGATGGTTTGTAGCGTATGTGCGTGGATTGTGGGGCAGTCAACAAGATTATGGTAAAGTATAATCATCCCATTCCTAAACTTGATGATATGTTGGTTGAACTACATGGCACAAGGTACTTTACAAAAATTGACCTTATGAGTGGATACCACCAAATTGGAATGAAACTTGGAGATGAGTGGAAAACTGCATTAAGACAAAATATGGTTTGTATGAATGGTTAGTTATGCCTTTTGGTTTATCTAATGCACCTAGTACTTTTATGAGATTAATGAACCATGTCTTAAGAGTTTATTTGGGCAAGTTTGTGGTAGTTTACTTTGATGATATTCTCATTTATAGCAAAACTGAATTTGATCATGTTGAACATGTTAGGTTAGTTCTTGACTTGTTGAGGAAAGAAAAACTTTATGCCAAACTTAAGAAGTGTACTTTTTGCATGGATAGAGTTGTTTTTCTTGGTTTTGTTGTGAGTGAATAGGGAATTGAAGTGGATGAAGAGAAGGTTAGGGCAATTAGAGAATGGCCCACGCCCAAAAGTGTCACTGAAGTGAGTAGTTTTCGTGGTTTGGCAAGCTTCTATAGGAGATTTGTTCGTGACTTCTCCACCATTGCCACCCCCTTGACAAACATTATAAAAAAAGAAGTTGGATTTGTATGGGGACAAAAGTAACAAAAAGCATTTGATGCTTTGAAGGAGAAACTTACTACTACACCTGTTTTAGCTTTACCCAACTTTGATTTTACTTTTGAAATTGAATGTGATGCTTCAATTGTAGGTATTGGGGCCATGTTGATGCAAGAAAAGCAGCCAGTTGCTTATTTTAGTGAGAAACTTAATGGAGCAAAGCTGAATTATTCAACTTATGAAAATGAGCTTTATGCGTTGGTGAAAGCATTGGAAGTATGGGAGCACTATCTTTTGCCTAAGGAATTCATGATTCGTACTGATTATGAATCCCTAAACACTTGAAAGGGCAAGGTAAGTTGAGTAAAAGACATGGTAAGTGGGTAGAGAAAATTGAAAGATTTCCATATGTGATTAAGTACAAGCAAGGTAAGGACAATGTTGTTGCTGATGCATTGTCTAGAAGGTATGTAGTTATTGAATGTTTTAAGTTCTAAGTTGCTTGGATTTGAAAATATTAAAGAGTTATATAATGAGGATCTTAACTTTGTTAGTGTTTATGATGCATGTGAACATGGTGCTTTTAATTCTTTTTATAGGCATGAGGGATTTTTATTTAAGGGAAATAAACTATGCGAGTCTTTTTCTGATTTTAAATTTCCATATTTACTTTGAAAAGATATTGTGATTTGACATTTTTATTTTTAAAAAGGGGTGTAGCATGAATGCATAACATCATACCAAAATTCATTTTAAAGGCATATAGTTTGTGCATGGGGTACATACAACCTAAAGGGAAGGTTCTATAATTTCATGAAAAATAGAGTGGCTTAGATAAGGTTCCCTATTGCCTCAAGTAAGGTTATACCTTGCCACATGTGAAACAAAGAGTTTCTCATGGGTCCATGGTACAACTTACTTGTAACATTTAAAAAGATTAAATATGTATTACTTAAGAAAGGATCAAAAGTGAGGTTCGGTCATGGGGTGGACGCTTTTGTTGTTTCTCTGCATAATCAAAGAGACCTTCCAACATGCGTTACTTGCTATCTTGACATAATATTTAAACAGAAAGAGAAAAAACATTTTAAATTCATTTTTTATGGATCCTTAATAGTGTAAATCATTATTCAATCTCAATCCAATCAAATAATCAAGTCCATTTGTTTTAATTTTAATTAAGGTCCAATAAAATTCATTATCAAACATCCCTGAGGAAGTGATACTCGATTTTCAATTAGGGAACCTACAAAACAACATCAAACTAATTGATGTACACTAAAGAAGGGCGTGTTAGAAAATCAAATTTAATTGTGATCCTTGTTTTTACTTTTAGTTAAAAAATTTTGCCTAGTGGAGTTTCCAAACTGTGAACCTTGGTCCTTTTTGAAATGATCGAAAAAGGCATTCACGTTGGATTTAAAGAAGTCACCATTTAAGTTATTTTTGATTAGGTTAACCTAAGAAAAACCTAAAAAATATTAGTCAAATTGATTAATTAACCCAATTAATAAGATATTAGACCTACGAAACCAAGGAGGATTTGAGACCATGTCATGAATTTGATTTTTGACTTGTTTTATTTATTTCATAGGTTCAATTAAGATGTAATCAAATCAAAAAGACAAATAATATCCCAAATATGCCTACACATTTTATTTGGATTGGGAATCAAGGCCAATATAGTAAGGCAAAAGAAGTGATGGGGGGAATATTATGCATGATTGTGTGTGTGATTTGGACACTTTATGCCAAAATTTGATTTTAGGCTTCTAACTAGAAGAGTTGAATTAATTTAGACACTTAGTGTCAAAATGTTGATTCTATGGTACTTTGTACCAAAAATTAGGCTTCTAGCCAAAAGAGGTGATTTTAGGCACTTAATGCCAACAAAAAAAGTTGATTTTAAGTGTTAAGAAATTAAAAGAGAAATATGTGTGTGAGTTGATTTACAAGCTGCTGCTGTCATTTTGTTGTTGCTGGCATGTTTTAGGATTGAAATGAAGAGGTGGAAGAGATGGTTTCGGGCTGGAGTTAGAGGAAAAGAGAGAGAAACGGGAAAGAGAGAAAAGAAAGGAGAAAGAAAAGAAAAGAAAGAAAGAGAGAGAAGAAGAATTTGGGCAAAAACCTTCCATTCAATCTATTTATTAAGCTTTTAGGATGTTTATTAAGTGATTAGAGGTGTTAGATAGTGAAGAGAGGGGCTGGAATTGAGAGGAGAACGAAAAAGACAATTCTGGGTAATATTTCTGGGTATTGAACAGTTTCGGGATAGTGACTTTGAGGCCTTATATCTTTAAATTGAGAGTGCATGAGAGATTTTGGCTTTGATGGAATGTTAGAGGGCATGTAGGAGAAGAGATTGGTAGTCTTAGATCACCGGAAGACCGTCGGAAGTTGAGAGAAAATAAGACAAATTCTGGGTTAGGTGAAAAACAGTGTGAGGAGCCTGTTGACGCTTGATTTTCGCCCCCGAAAAGTACCGATGATGATAAAAGTTCCAAACGTGAGATTTCCAGAATTCCAAAGCAGCTCGGTTCTTCTCTCTCTTCAAATGTTTTTAATTCCAAAATTTTCTTCTTCAAAAAAAAAATATATTAAGTAGGTATTGAATTTTAAATTCTATAGTGTCAAAAGAAAAGAAAAAGAATTTAGTTTTGGTCTTAATTAAATTGAATTTTAGTGAAAAGAATTGATTTTATTTTATTTGTATTTTGATTTGAATTTCTATTTTTATTTTTAATAATTGGGTCTAGGGAGTTTATTTTTTATTAAAAAAGAAGAAGTGAATTTTAAATTTGGAGAGGAAATAAATTAAAAAGAAGTAAAAAGGGTATAATAGAAAGGAATTAGAAGAATGGGAGAAATTTGAAGGAAGGAAGGGTTGAATTGAAGAAGAGAGAAAGAAGAGGGGCCAAAGTGGAGATTAGGATAGAATGGAAGGAGGAAAAGCGTTATATGCCCAAAACGGCGTCGTTTTGGGATTAGGTTTAAAATAAAAAATAAAAAATAAGGAAATTAAAATAAGACAGAAAAAAAAAGAAAAATGAAGGAAGAAGGAGCCGTGGTTGAACGAGGAACAGAAACAGAATGGGCTAACGAAATCCCTAAATCGTGGACGGTGAAGGCGCGAAGATGGTGGGGAGAATCTGAAACCGAATGATGGGAACGAGATTGAAGGAAGAGAGGGATCGTGGAGAGACGGTTTTTGGCGATTCTGGAG
>CANUEY010054384.1:0-10968 GCA_948099555.1 Croton setiger | reverse complement strand
TGTTCCCTTCTTCCTTCTTTCAGCTTACATCTCACTTCTGTTTCTTTGCCTTTGATTTCCATTTTCGTGCTTCTTTCTGCCATTCCCGTTTTCTTCGTCCCTTTTGTTTTCGATTTCTGTTTCTTTCGGCTGTTTCTGTTTAATGAGGGAAGGAACGGAACGGCGCCGTTTCCTCTCTGGGCTGGATAGACTGGTTTGAATCGAACCGGTCTGGTTCGGTTCAAACCAAGATCTTCCTTCTCTCCTTTTTTTTTTCTCTTTTTTTTCTTTTTTTTTAACTAATCAATTTTTATATATTTTTTCTTTAAAACAATAAAAATGCACCAAAAATAGAAAAATAATTAAGCTAAAATCTATAAAATAAAACATAGTAATTTTCTTAATAAGATTAAAATTGAAATCAAAACTACGAACTAATTATTTAAACCTTTATTTTGTTACTTTTGCGTATTGAAAAATTTAAAACAAAATAAATATATTTATTTCATTTATTATTATATATTTTTTAGGAAGGAAGGAAATTTCGAGGTCTTTCTTAAATCGCACTAGGAATTGAAACCTTTTGAAAAATTTTTAAGAAGAAGGAAATCGAGCTGCTTGGATTCTGGATGTCTGATTGAGCTTGGAACATTAATCATCATCGGTACTTTTTGGGGCAAAAATTAAGCGTCAACACTTATGATGTAGATTTTTGTCATATGTTTTGTTAATAAAGTTTTTGGGATAAGTATGTCATTGGTTTGTAATTAAAGAATTGTATTATGTTATGTTTGATATTTGGTTTATACTTTTGGTTATATGTATGTTTATGTTTGAATTGGACTTAGGTAAAAATGAGAATTTAAAATGTTATATGTCTTATATAAAAAAAAAAAAAAATTCATGTTTTATGACATAAGAGTATACGTAGAGGATGTTACATATAGGACCTAACTGAAAAAATTAACAAATTTCAAGAATTAAAATATAACTTTACTTTAATGTTCAATTTTTTTTTTTTTTCATGTTGCTTTGAGTAAACCCTAGCAATTTGGAACAATCATGAATGCGTGTGTTGGTGGATCTAGTTTTCTTTTAGCGTGCTTTGCACGCGTTAACTCATTTTATATTTTGTTATTGAAACTATAGTTAATTTGATTAACCACGAACTAAACCTACTAATAGGTTAACTACAATTACGATTTGATTTGACTTGTCAGTAAAATTTATTTATGCTAGTATTGTTTAGATAATAAATCCACTATTACTCTAATAATTTGTCTATTGATCCACTCTCTACCACCACTAACCAAGAATCTTATAACTTGACTTATATCTTTAGACTTACCAAGTTTTCCTAAAGGTCTACTATCAATACAATTTTCTCAATTTTATCAGCAAAGAATAGCTTTGTGGCTACAAAATTCGGAGCAACACAATAAATTAATATCTTAACCTTAAACTGACGAATCGATCAAAGTCTTGATCAAACTTATCATATCTTAAAAATTCAAAAAATAAATTAAAATTAAAATTTATATTGATTTGATAACTTAAACTAGTCAATATCGAGGTCAAACTTTCGAAGAGCTATCTTGAATTCGATTTGTAAGTTTAGAGTTATATATGACATTGTCTCATGATTTATCCTTTCTAAAACTGTATGGAAAAAAAAAAATATTGCATCATTTTATATTTTAAAAGAGATTGTAATGATTATTATTAAATTAAAATAAAGATAATATTAGTTCAATTAATGTCTTAGGTTTTGTTTATTTTCATTTTGGACAAACAACTGTCTTAGGTTTTGTTTATTTTCATTTTGGACAAAAAACTCTCTTTTATTAATTATAGGGAAAATTATGATTCCAATGACCTTATAACAAATTTATAAAAATCGAGTGATGAAATGATAATATTAGCTAAACTAAAATAATGAAATCATAAATTTTCTTAATTATTTATATGTGTACCCCATATATTATTTTTTAAAAAAATTATTTATTAAATAAATTTAATACAATTTTAAATTAATTTATCATATATATATATATATATATATATATATATATATATATATATATATATATATATATATATATATATATATATATTGGATAAAAACCTTGTTTTATGTACATATTATGTTGATTGACAAAAAATGTACATATTATGTTGATTGAAAAAAAACCTAGTAACAATTTTTGTTTATTATCTTTATCGGCAATGAATAATATTAAAAGGATTTTTTTTTGAAGGATACATATCAAATGTAAATTGGTCATAATATAAGAAATATGACTGTGGTATGGCCTCTTATTGCTATTAAATATTTTAATAAATTTTTTTTCCCATCCCATAAATCAAATAATACTATGTTATTTCCTATGCTTATTTTAATACTATTTATTTTATTTATTGGATTCATAGGATTCCTATGTTATTTCCTATGCATTTGGATGATATAAGATCGGTCTATTTCCGGCATCATACTCACAGTTAACACATTCATCCTAGTTAGAAACTCCAGCTTCCTATCGTCACTCGCATCAATATTGTCACTATCATCAATATCATCACTCACATTAATATCATCATTATCATCCATAAAAAGACCCTTAAGCTTCTTATGCAGGAACTTGTTTAGAAATATTGTAATTAAAGGAAGATAAGAGTTTGTTGTTAGGGATTTGACCAAATAATGAACTCTAATCAGACCAGTCGGTTAAATTGATAAATATATGAATTTGCTGTCAGTATGGATCAAACTTATCTTAAAAAAAATAAATAAAACCAGAATTTATATTGAACCGGTAATTTAAATCGCTCAATATCAAGATAAAAAATGTCAAATAGCTGGCTTAAATTCAATTTGCAAGTTTAAATATATATGTAGAATTCTCTCTTTTTATAGTCTTTCTAATTAAGCGATATATGTGATGTACAAATATTATCTAATTTTATTTATTATTATTATTATTATTATTATTATTATTATTATTATTATTATTATTATTATTATTATTATTATTATTATTATTATTATTATTATTATTATTATAATCCAACAAGAAGACCATTAGTCAAAAAAATAAAATAAAATAAAGCACCCTAATTATATTCTAAAATAATTAATAACGTGTATTAAATAAAAGCATACTAGATTAATTTAATTAACCAACTTGAAAACTACAACTCGTGAGGTTTGTAAAAAATTTTGCTTCCTTATCCGTAGGTTGTGAGAAATTTACATAAGATGTCAAAATCATCCAAACTTTCAAATTAACCACATAACGTAGGAACTATTTTTATAGTGGATGCAAATATTTATAATATATTATTTCTATATTTTAATGTGATGATTTGAAAAATAATGAATTAAAATAAATAATATAATTATATATTTTTTTAAAAAGATTATTCTTTAATAAAATAGTAATATAAAAATGAAGTAAAATAATATTTTTAAGACTATATGATTTAAAATAAATTTATTATTATTTTATTATAATTAATTAATTATATATAATATATAAAAACAATTTTACTCTTAATAATTAAGATTTTATAAAGGCGTTTTAAATAAATTCAAATAATATATATATATATATATATATATATATATATATATATATATATATATATATATAAGATAGATAACATTATTTATTTATAGTAACTATAACGACTCTAATAATGCTCTAATATCTTTTTTAATTTTTTTTTAATATTAATTTTAAAAGATTCCAAACAATTGAAATTATTAACTCACTATTGATTTGACTAATTTAAAAAAAAATACAATCTATTATATCTCTTATAATATTAATCGTTAGAGAGAAAGATTATTATTATCAGAAGCCCTTCGTGTAGGAAGTAAAAACTATGATTTTTTTAACATTCATTATATTTTTAAGATGATTATTTATTTTTTCAACTAAATATTAATACACATACTCTAATTTAAAAGACTAAATTTTTATGTTTTCAAATCAAATTTATCTTAAAAACTAAAAAAATAATTAATACCGAAATTTTTTAATATGAAAGTAAAAGTCGTTATCTTAAATTTAAATTCAATATATATATATATATGATTCACTGTTTATTTAACATTTATAATTAAGTAATGTGTGATAAAAAAATATTAGCCTAAACTTGTTAGATTCACTCAGAATTAGCCTTTTAACACACCAAGAAAATTAAAGAAAACTCTTTCTCATAATTTTCTAAAAGAAATATGAAGCCGATTTTCTATTATGTTTTTGGAAGGATGACCTATAAAATGACGTTGGTATCTGACTTAAAAAAATTAAGAATGGTAGGAAGGATCAAAGGCAAGTCAGACAGGCCGAGCTAGCACTGCAAATGACAAATGGGCAGTGAATCAACACCTTTTCATTCTTAGGATAAGCTAAGAATGGTAGGAAGGATCAAAGGCAAGTCAGACAAACCGAGCTGGCAGTGCAAATGACAAATGGGCAGTGAATCAATAGCTCTTCATTCTTAGGATAAGCAGTCTCCGCTTAATTGGAACCCAAACTTCAGAACTTCCTTACTCTAGTTATCGGCTTAGATTGCTGTCATTGTTTGCACATGTACATAAAATATTGCATATTTTCTTATAGCACAATAGGAATAAATCGTTAAAGAGGAAAAACAAATAAAATAAATATAATTGTTTCTACGCTAATTAATATTAGTTATTCCTACACCAATATAAAGATATTATCCACCGTCGTGATCGAAATAGATAAGAGGCTCGTGGGATTGACGTGAGGGCAAACTCAACATCTTACCTGGCAATTTCCTTATTAATAGAACCCAACTCGGCAAAGTCTGACGTTCGTGGAAAGGATAGGTTCAAAATCACGATCAATTTCTTTTTCAAATCCTGCTGCAGCTTCATGAGCCCTTCCTACGTGCCATAAATGACCCACAATATATTAGCCAAAAGATCCCATTGTTCTCATTGCCGAAAACTTACAAAAATAACATAGGACTAAGATGCAGGCCAAAAAAGTCAAGTGCAACTAGACATTACTTCTATGAGCTAGATGGTGTTTCTCAGAACTTATAAATTAGTCAAAACTGATTATAATTAGTTTTTAAATTATAAACTGTTTATTTAAGTGTTTCTGAAATCTTAAATTGTAAAGTTTTTATAAACTGGGTGTTGCAACTTCCAAAAAATTAGATTATAAATTGTTTTGGTTTGACCAGTTTATTTATATTAATATCCTTATATTTTTATTTTATTCCTATATTACTGAGACATTACATGCGCTATCTAAATTCGACTACTAGAAGAGCGTTAGATTGAAAATTTGAAGATCCACACTCACTGCACCAATAAAGTCTAGTGTATGAATTAGTCTCCAAAGTGATGTTTAAGGTTCCTTTTTATAGGGGCTAAGTCAGTGAGGTACTGAAATCTTCACATCCAATAAGATTTAGCAGCCTCGATATCATGATCCCGAAATTTCCAGGATCCAAATATTCTAAGTATCAAGGTCAGCCGCTTGGAGGCTAAATGCTATTGAGGTCAACCTGCACATAGCCGTCCCTTCTACTTCAGTCTGACGAAAGAGGGTGACCCTCCACTAGGGTATGACCCTAGAAAACTTATGCTACTAAGGTGACTTACAATAACCAACTCCAGTAGAATTTGTTTATTATATACTATTATTTAGAATTCAATTTAGGAATTATTATATTATAATTTTATTATATTAGGATTAGGAATGAGATGACACTAAAATTTAAATTGAATATATATATATATATATATATTCTTCAAAAATTCTGAATAATTAAGCAGATGATAAATATAATATTAAAAAATATATTAAATATTCTTAAAAAATTCTGAATAATTAAACAGATAATCAATATAATATTAAAAATATATTAAATTACTAAAAGAATGGGTCCGACCGAGTCAAATTTGAGGCATTGGCGCCTAGCGGGCAGTTGTGGGTAGGGTCCCAAAAGATTGCAAATTAAATATAGCAAGTTGTCTATTTCCACAGGGGCTGTCTGTTACGCATATAATAGAAAGCGTTTCGAGAAATAATGGACTTGTTCTTCTGCCACTGCATTATTGGATCCGGCTGCTCTATGTGAAAACTCCTTTATCGTTTTCGTACGGCTGCTGTTTTGCTTTCTTCATAAAATGAGGCCATTCTTGACCTGCCGAGTACTGCACTTAATTATCCCAAAAAAGGTACTTAACTTAATTGATTCTCAAATATTATTATTATGTCAATTTTATATGCAGTGTGTAGTGTAACACCTTAATTAAGTTTACCCCATAAAATCCACCTATACAATAATAAAAAATTGTGATCCGCAAATTAATGCGAATGAAAAATAGGAACAAGGGAAAAAAAAAAACATTGCTTCATCATAATTTTGACAACTAAATTAGTTTGTTTTGTTCTTGAGTGTGTAATAGACATATTAATAAGCATTATAAGCATATAGTTAAGTGAAACATCATATAATTTCATACATTAATCAGAGTCATGCATAAACCAATATAAAAATATCCAGAAATTTAAAAGTAATTTGGTGTAGGTGGATAGATTCTAAATATATGTTTATGTCCCTTTTTACTCTAGCTAAAACCAAGCAACTATCAAATTGTTAGATGTTAAATTGTTATACATATGAACATAATATATGATTATCCTTAACATTGTTTGATAATATATGTTATTTACATGTGTATGTCACAGTTGGCTTGCCCATAAATCTCACTATCAACTTTGTGTAAACTTTTGTTTTTACCACAAAATGAACTTTGATCACATTTACCATTTAGTTTGTGACAACTTTGCAAAAGCACCGAAATTTTCGTCCAAAATTGAGTAAACCTTGAAAGTATGTGAACTTCAAATAAAATTAACCATACAACATAATCTCCATCTTCAATATCTGACTAACCACAGTTGCTCTACCCTCAAACTAACCATAGTTGCTCCACCCTCACCACCTTCTTCCAAATCATCATCTACAGCTACATATAAGCAAACCACAAAACCAATTCACTGTAGGAGAAATTATTCTGTGAATAGAGAGGAATAACTACGAAAAATGTAGAAATCATAGAGATTAAAATGAAGAAGAGAAGATTTTTGTTGATTATGAAAACTTAGTCATTTGCATCACTTATGCTTGTCTATTTATATTGTAATCACTCTACTAACTAATTTTCTCTAACAAATTACAGCTGTTATCCCTAACTAATTGGAGAACAAGACCACGTAATTTTCCCTGCAACTTGCCAAATTCCTTCTTTATAATTTGCTTGTTTCTAGTGCACAAATTGGAGAAGAAAAATAATTGAAAATCAACGGTTTAGACTTAATCTTTGATACACCAAATCAAATGTAGAAAATAGAAGCTTGGTACGACGTTGCTTAACTTAAGCTCCTGACTTTAGCGTTTATAACACAACAGTCTCTTGCCATTTGTCACCTTGTGATTTGTTGTTGCACTAGCCGTTGGCTGCAACAACTTTCTTGTTAATTTGAATCCCAAATTCTACATCATTACTTTGAGTTTCAGCTACAACTCCATTCTATTTCATTGTATCTCTATTACCATCGCCCCCTTCCCCCCGGAGCAAGCTGGAGCATGAAGATTGAACAGGCCCAACTTGGAGAGAGCTTCTTTGAACATTTGAGGCAATAATGCTTTAGTGTAGATATCAGCCAACTAGTGAGATGATTTAACAAATAGCAAATGAATTTTGTTTGGGGCAACATGTTCTGAAACCAGATGGCAGTCTAGCTCGATGTGTTTTATCCTCTCGTAAAAGGTAAGATTTGTTACTATTTGAAGTGCTGATTCACTATCACAATATACAATGATTAGTATTGTATTTTAGGCCCAAATCAGTGAGGAGATACCTTATCCATCACAATTCACAAGTGATCGCAACCAATGCCCTATACTTCATTTCAGCAAATGAACGTAAGATTGTAGTTTGCTTTTTAGAACACCAACAAACAAGAGAAGTACCAAGATATACTAAGTATCCTGTGATGGATTTGTATGAATCCAAACAGCTTGCCCAGTCTGAATCACTGAAAGTAAACATTTGAAGAGGAAAACTGGAAGTGAAGAAAAGACCAAGACCAGGGTCTTGCTTAACATATCCTAGAACACGATGCATAGCTTGCAAGTGAGCTGAAGTTGGCTTGGCTCAGAACTAGCTCAAAAAATTAACAGAGTATTGACTGCCAGGTCTTGTGGTCGTTAGGTAAAGCAATTTCCCTATCAATTTCCTATACATGCTATTGTCTAGGCGTATTTCTCCTAAGTCTGCACCAATTTTATATTTGTATTCCATAGGAGTACTAACTGTCTTACTCCTTAGAGACTTGTTTCTTCCATAAGTTCAAGTGCATATTTTCTCTAACAAATATGCAATCCAGTCTAAGATATACAAATCTCTAGGCCAAGAAAAAAATTTAAGTACCATCAAATCTTTAATCCTGAACTCTAAATCTAGAAGTGCCTTGACTCTTTTGATTTAGTCATTGAATCCCTAGTTAATAGAACATCATCCACATAAATGAGTAAGGCAGTAAAAGAATCTACTATTTTTCTTACAAATAAAGAATAATCGGATTATGATTGATTATACCCTATGTAATTAGAAAACTAGTTAGTTTGAAAAACCATTGTCTACTAGCTTGCTTCAAGCCATACAAATTTTTCTGTACCTTTCAAACCTGTCCAGTGTGGACTTGCAAACTGTGACACCCTCGACCTAAGTCTTATGTCATTTTGACATTATTACATGCATTTTGTGCATTTTTGATTAAAATGCATTATAGTTTGATATGATATATGACATGAAAATTAATTAAATGATTTGGATATGTTTTGAATATGATGATATATGATTTTAATGAGAATTTCAAGCTATGCTATGTGACATTCCAACCCTAAACCCTACGTCGTTCTGGCATTATTTCATGCGTTTTGTGCATTTTCATTTAAAATGCATCATGATATGAATTCATAATTAAGTTAAACATGGAATATATGATTTGAATATGATAATATATGATTTGGATAAGAAAAATAAGTTATGTTTTAGGCTCGTTTGCCGTCGAAAGACACAAACGGAGCTAATTAGGGTTTTCGGACCCGCGCGATCGGAAAATGCTTAAATTGCGTAAAATATGAACCAAATGACTTTGATATTGTGATATATGTTTATTAACATGTTTTAAAGAGTTTTGGAACCCTAAATGTGCGACGACGTCGTACGGTTTTGGTTTCGCAAAAATCGTCGAGCTTCGAACTCGGTTTAGGGCACCGATCAAACCGTGACCCCTTTTCGGATTCCGATTTTTACGAAACTTCAGACACGTGTTCTACGTATTATTTTGACACTAAAATATTTTGAATTTGGGTGCTGGAATGTTTTTAGAGGCTGGTTTGTGAGGTTGGAAGATTGAAGTAGGTGAAAGGAGAAAACCTTAAGTGTAGTAAGGTTTAAGGCCAAATTTGATTAGTTTTTGATTGGCTAAGGTTATAAGCAGCTGCTGGGCACTTTAGGCAGGTGTTAGATGAGCTGGAGAGGCAGGGATTAGACCTAGTTTAGTGGGAAAAAGAAGAGAAAAACGTAGGCAAAGTGAAAGGAAGAAGAAAGAGAGAAAAAAGAAAAGAAAGGAAGAAAAAGAAAGAGAAAAGTGGGAAAATCTTTGGGAAATCTTCAAACCTACTGTTCTTAGATGTTTTTAGGTAGTTTAGGAAGTGTTTAAATGTGTTAGAGTGAAAAGAAGTTGGCTGGAAACAAAGGGGTGAGTGAAAGAAAAATTCTGGGGAGAAATTCTAAGTATAGAAGCAGTTTTGAGGTACCAACTTTGGAGGAGTATAACTTCCAATTGGTGAAGCCTATATGAATTTTCGCTATATGGGTTTGTAGAGGGTATGCTTGTCTAAAGATCTATCTTTTCAGTTTGCCAGAAAACCACCGGAGGTGGCCGAAAAAGTTGCTGGAAGTGGGGTTGAGAGTTAGGCAAATTTTGGTTTCTGGGTAAGCAGTGTTGAGGAGCCAACTTTGAGAGCTTGTATCTTTTGATCTAGACCATTTCTGGGAATTGTGCTCCGATGGTTATCTAGAGGGTATGTAGAGGAAGAGAAAGGTGGTCTTAGTTGGCCGGAAAGCCACCGGAGGAGGACGTGCGCTGGTCGGGAAGTTGGCTGGAGAGTCAGGTTTTCAGGGCCAGGTAGGCAAGCAGGAGGCGGGATGGCACGCGGATCAAAACGGCACCAAGGGCGTGCGTTTTGATCCAGGCGCGCGCCCGGCCGCGAGGCATGCAGAGGGGAGCTGCGGGGAGCCTGTACGACGTCGTTTTGGTCAAATTACATTTCTGGTGCCTGGATTTGGGTAAACCCTGTTTTGAACCCCTGAACTTTAAATGTTTTTGCAATTTAGTCCAACAACATGAATTTTACATTGTTTTCAATTTAGTCCAGCAGAATTAAGTTTTTGATTTTTGCAATTTGACCCCTGTAGTTTCTGAACCTTGCAAAATTACCCTCCTGGACAGATTTATGACTTTTGTATAATTACATTTTGGTCCCTAAACTTTTAATAATTACACTTTTGACCTAGAAACTTTTATAAATTATGTTTTGGCCCTTCCAACCTAATTTCGACGTCCTGAATCCGTTTTTGACGTTAGAAATTTATTTTGAGATCGTTTTGAGGCTGAAAATTCAGCTTTAAATATTTGGTTTAGGAATTTAAATAAGAAATTGGTTTTAATTATTTGTTTGGTTTATGTAAACATGGTTTTGGTTTTACTAATTATATTTACTCTTAATTATAATTATTATATGGAAAATTGAGATTTATAATATGTTTAATTATGTTATAAAATAAGTTTGGAATTGGGAATTTGTGATTTATTTTAATTAAAGATAAAACAGAGATTAAATATGAAATCATGCATCATAGCA
>CANUEY010054323.1:0-14551 GCA_948099555.1 Croton setiger | reverse complement strand
ATCTGTTCTGTTAGGTCTAGTTTCATACTTGATAAACATACAAAGGTTTTCATGCCATGGTTGACAATTCTTAGATCTGTTATCCCTCAATAGTTTCCATGATATCTGGTTTCATTATGTTTGATAAAATTCCTTGCATTTCATGATGTTTGATTATCATCTCTGGGGTTAACATTGGCTATTACGGTCTATATACTGTTAATTAATTCTACTGAAAGATTGTTTGAGGTGATTCAGTTGCATCTTGTAAATCTATAAATATTGTTTCATTCCAGAAATCTCTTGCTTAATTTGTATAAGTTGTTCTTTCATGATTGTCATTGGTATGTATTCTGTGAATATCAACATGTCATTTCTAATGTTTGTCTTGCTTGAGAAATCAGAATTAAAAATAGGCCTTCCCTTGAAATATTGTTTCTGATTTGGATAAGATCTCATTACTGGATTTTTTGGTTTACATGAGTTTCTGGCTTATTATGAAAATGGATCTATATTCATGTTTGGATGCTTTTTAATTTTGTTATCAAAATCTGAGATCTCTTTAATCTATTGATTGTGAATATATTGATTAGTATGGTTTATTTGAATCTCATTTCAGCTTGATATTTTTGCGTGCATCCTTGCCACTGCATCTGTTAGATTAGTTTGGAATAAAGCATTCATGCTGCACCCATTTCTGTTTGAAAGCATTCATAGCTATGCATTAAATTTGAAAAGATAAATTAGGTTCATTTGCACATTTTGAAATCTGATTTCATTCTGGTTTGTTTTGAATCTGATCGAAGTGTTTGCATGATAGAAAAGTTTGTATGATACATGGGTAGGAACAAAAGGAAAAATCTGGATGGGGCAGTTTTGGGAATAAATATAAATATAGGGGCAGTTTGGTAATTATCCTAAAATTCAAGTACTAAATTAGGAATTTGCCATGATTTGCTTTGTTTTGCTGGAATTAGTTGATTTATGACCTGTTTGGCTTAATTGGCATGAATTGAAACGGTTGGTTGGAATTGGGGCATTTTTATAATTTTGCAAAATTTGGGGGGCTAAATCGTAATTTTCCAAATTTTCCCTTTTGATGTTATTTTGCATGTTCGAATGGATATTTGTTTGATTTGGCTTGTTTATGTCTTGAATTAATGATTTTTCTAATTTTTGGACTAAATTGTAATTTTTCTATTTTCGGAGGACTAAATTGTAATTTTTCTATTTTATGCTTTATCATGTAATTTTTGGGTTTTGGGTTTAATTGAGATTTTTATGGGTAGAATGTAATTAATAGGAATTCGGTTTGTAATTAGTTGTAGGATTTTATTTTCCGCTCTTTATTTTTCCGCATTTTACCACTTTCTAATGTGTGTTTGGCGCAAACGATTTAAATCACCGCTAGGAACATGGCTAGTGGCTTTTCTTAAATAATCAAACTCAACTTAAAATTTGGAAAACGAGTTTTGGTTTAAGAGGCCGGTAAATCCAGGCGTTAGTCGAAATGAAATTTTGGCTAACGTACCCAACCCTCTTATTCGGAATTTTTGGTTCAGACCTTGCTTTATCCGAAAATAAAAACGGAGTCAATTTTTCATATATAAAATTCGGTTTTTCATAAAACTAAAATTGGTTCCCGAATGGGTGGCGACTCAAAATGTTTTTAAGACCGACTAGTTCGGCACCGATCCATAAAATTGTTTTATCACCATTTTTTGGAAAAATCCGGAACGGAACGTCATCAGGTGGTTTTCTGGCGAACTACAACCACTGTTCTCTTCCTCTACACACCCTCTAGCTAACCAAATTCACAAAAGTCTCTAAATCGTAAGATACAAGTCCTCAAAGTTGGCTCTTCAACACTGTTTTCCCAGATTCCAGATTTTACCTATCTCTTAACCCAACTTTCAGCCACTTTTCCGGCCACATCCGGTTGTTTTCCGGCAAACTAAAATGACTAAACTCTACACCTACATACCCTCTATCATCCCATATAGCCCAAACTCACACATGCTTCACCATTTGGAAGGTATAACCCTCCAAAGTAGCAACCTCAACACTGCCTATAAACCCAGATTTATGTACCTAGAATTTTGTTCCTCTTCTCCCACGATTTCCAGCCCCTTTTCTTCCCAATCTAACACTTTAATTCACTTCATAAACATTCTAGGAACATGTTAGAACAATTGGATTGAAGAATTCACAAAGATTTCCCTCTTTTCTCGCTTCTTTTCTTTCTTCTCTTTCCTTTTCTCTCTTTCTTCTTCTTCCTCTCTTTCCCTACGTTTTCTTTCCTATTTTCCCACTGAACCAGTCCTAATTCCTGCTTCTCCAACTCATGTTACACTTTCCCAAAGTGTTCCAGCAGTTGCTTGGTACTTTATGCACATTAATCTTAAGTTTTTAGCCTTTAAACTTAACTTAACCATAAGGTTTTCTACTTCCTTTTCTTCCAATCTTTCAACCTCAAATTCCATCCTATAATTACACTCCAGCACCAATTTTAAATACATTTTGGTGTCAAAATAATACATATAACACGTGTCTGAAGTTTCGTAAAAATCGGAATCTGAAAATAATTCGTGGTTCGGTCGGTGCCCAAAACCGAGTCCGAAACCTCGAAGATTTTCGCGGAACCAAAACCGTACGACGTCGCAAAATTAGGGTTCCAAAACTCTTTAAAATATGTTAATAAACACATCAAAATATTAAAATCATTTGGTTCATATTTTACGTGATTCTGACATTTTTCGGTCGCGCGAGCCAAAAACCCTAATTAGCTCTATTTGTGTCTTTCGACAACAAACAAGCCTATAACATAGCTTATAATTCTTATTCAAATCATATATTATCATATTCAAAATGTATAATCCATATTTAACTTAATCATCAAATCAAATCAAATCATGATGCATTTTAATGAAAATGCACGTAATGCATGAAATGACGTCGGAACGACGTAGGCTAAGGTTTGGGGTGTCACACTTTTACAACCTCCCTTAAAGGTGTATGCACAGAAAGGTTATACCTAACAGTTTATGCTCTCTATATGTTTGGGATGCCATATGTGATGAAACAAATCAATGTGAGGAACCAGGGTCTATAAGTTCAAAAGCATAAGTTTCAAAATAATTAAAGGAGACTTTACCCGTAATCACTACCGGAGCAGCTCACGCCTCATCTCAGGGCAAAGCATATATTCATGCCTGAATGATTCATGTCTGTGGAATATTATGATATATGCTGGCTCTACCTATGCCGCCCCCAACCTAGGTGGGCTGACCTCTGCCTCTATCATATCCAGACCCGGCCCCACTAGCACGACATGATCCACAAAAAAAGTGGAGGTATATGTGGATGACATGGTTATCAAGTCAAAGACAGCTTGCAATCATGTTTATGAACTTGAGAAATTCTTCCTTAGATTTCGTAAGTATGATTTAAAGCTTAATCCTGCCAAGTTTAGAAAAAAAAAAAAAAAAAAGCTCTCATCTACAATTCAAAGATGTGCCTTAAAATTAAGGTCACATCTATCAGTCAAAGTTGTGCCTTAAAATCAAGGTCACATCTATTAGTCAGAGCCCGCCTTAAAATCAAATTCGCATCTACCAGTCAAAGCCTACCTTAAAATCAAGATTGCATCTACAATTCAAAGTCGTGCCTTGAAATCAAACTGAACATAAAGCTCACATCAACAACCAAGCCGAGCATAGAGCTCGAATTTATAATGTCAAGCAAAGCATGGAGTTCGCATCAGGGATGGAAGCAGTACTCCCTATTGAACTAGAAGTTCATTCAGCCCAAGTTATCCAAGAAAGCCAGATCAATGAGGCCGATTGGATTAGCAATTATCATCATAAACTTTTGGGTCTAGATGAAAGAAGACTACAAGCCTTGCATCAGACCCAGAGTTACCAAAGACTGATGGCCAGACATTTCAACAAGAAAGTCAAAGACCGAAGGTTGGAAGATGGCTGTCTAGTCTTAAAAGAAATCCAAGCACCAGTTATGTGACACCCCAAAACCCTAGCCTACGTCGTTCTGACGTCATTACATGCATTACGTGCATTTTCATTAAAATGCATCATTTATTTGATTTGATAATTAAATTAAATATGAATTATATGATTTGAATATGATAATATATGATTTGAATAAGAATAATAATCTATGTTATAGGCTCGTTTGTCGTCGAAAGACACAAACGTAGCTAATTAGGGTTTTTAACCCGCGCGGCCAAAAAATGTCGGAAACGCGTAAAATATGAACCAAATAATTTTAATATTTTGATATATGTTTATGACCATGTTTTAAAGAGTTTTGGAATCCTAATTTTGCGACGACGTTGTACGGTTTTAGTTCCGCGAAAATCGTCAAGGTTTCGGAGTCGGATTAGGGCACCGACCGAACCACGAATTATTTTCAAATTCCGATTTTTACGAAACTTCAGACAAGTGTTATACGTATTATTTTGACACCAAAAAATAATTTTAAGTAGGTGCTGGCTGCGTTTATGGGATGAAATTTGGATTGAAAGAATGAAATGAAAGTGAAGGAAGAATGCTTAATGACTAAGTTTTGTTTAAAGGGAAAATTGAGTGTTTAAGCAAATCTAACAAGCTGCTGCTGGAAAGCCACTTAGGGACTTGTAGTAGGTGCTGGAAAGGTAAGTTATAGGGCTGAAACAGTAAGGGAAGGAGAGAGAAATGTGCAAGAAAGAGAAAGAAGAAAAAAAGAGAAAATAAAGAGAAAAAGAAAAAAAAAAGAGAGAAAAAAGAAAACCCTGAATATCCCAAACAAATGAAGCTTAGGATGTGAGCCTTCGTTTTCAATTTTGTAGCTGGTTTTTTGTTCAATAATGACCCATGTTTTAGAGATCTTCGATTTTTCCCTCTGATTAGGCAAATGGAGGGGATGAATTGTATTGGTGGCATTATACTTGTAGAAACCTTGAGGAGCTTGAACAGGGCGGCCCTAGGTTTTAATGACTGAACTGATTCTCCAGGTTTGGATAAAGGATCATCTCCGAGTGGTCGCGGTTCCCTCCGTCATCCCTTACAATGATTTGCAGTATCAAATGAAGAGAATTTTAGTCACCCAACCCTTGGTTGATGCATGGACTTCCTGATTGGTGGAATTAGGCCCAAATGATGTTCAATGGTACATCCCTTGGTACAACACCACACACTTTGTTCAAGCTATTCTAGGCCACACGCAAGTTTTCCTTCCGAGCCTTAGCATTGTTTATGGCATAGTGCCTCTTGTGTCTTACGAAAAATAGGTATAGACTAAGTCATCCCTGTTTTGGACGGTTTTGCCTATGATTCCTTTATCACCAGGAAAGTTATTCATGTTGTGCTTAGGGTTTGAGTTAAGGACATTGTATGGTGAAACCACTTCCTGACCCTTCCAATGCCCAGACCTCTCCCGAATACCGAACCTGATTTATTGCCCAAGTGTGACCGATTGAGGGACCGAGAAGGAACACCTTGCTGAGTAAATTAGAAGGGTGGACAGAAGGCTCCATTGATGATGACGAGGTGACTGACGAAGAGATTAAGCTGACTCCTAAACTGACGGAGCTAAAGGAAAACTCATGGTCTAAAGAAGACAATGATGACGTTGTCCCATGTAAAGAGTGAAAGACTTAGACTTTCTAGGTTGACTCGATTTAGAGTGTCTTTGTCGATTTTTGACTTTTTGACTCAACTTGAGAATCAAATTTTTAGACTTTTGACTTGTGACTTGACTCTTCTTGATAATTTTTTTAAACTTGTGAAAGAATTTTGACTTTTTAAGTACAATTTTGCTTTTTTATTTTTCCATTTTTAGATCTAACTTTTGCCTAAGCCACCCTTTCGGGATTTCAACTTAGCGAGCCGCTCATTTTTGCCTAAGTTGCCCTTTCAGGTTTTCGACTTAGCGAGTTTCTTTTTTGTTTTAGCTCTAATTTTTGCCTAAGCCGCCCATTCGGGTTTTCGACTTAGCGAGCTCTTAGTTTCTTTTAATTGGCAAAGAGAATGAAATGGAAATGTGAATTTTATTATTTTTGAATTGAACCCATGAAGTTGCCTACGTATCTCCGTAATACATTTGTTTTTTCTATTTTCTTTTTCTTACAAAATGAGAATCAGGTTCACATAGTTCTTATTACAAAATGTATGTGATTTACAATGAGTACTCTCACATAATAATTTTTTAACTGATCCAAATTGCATGAGTTTACAAACTCCAAACCATCTAGTCTGCTAAGATGACGGCTCCGCTAAAAAGTATCTTCTTCAGAAGATAGGGTCTAGCCCAATGAGGGCGGAATTTCCGACGGGGATCTATGACTGGTGCTCTGATTTCTTTTAAAACCAAACAGCAAACTTCCAACTTTCGATCTTTGACCTTCTTATTGAAATGTCTAGCCATCCGTCTTTGGTAACCCTAGATATGATGCAATGCTTATAGTCTTCTTTCATCTAGACCCAAAAGTTGATGATGATAATTGCTGATCCAATTGACCTCATTGATCTGCTTTTTTGGATAACTCTGGCTGAATGAACTTCGAGTTCAATGGTTAGAGTACCGCTTCCATCCCATATACTAAGGAATATGAGGTTGCCCCAATAAAAGTTCGGATGGCAGTTTTGTAACCCCATAAGGCATAGGGTAACTGTTCATGCCAACTCTTGTTGTTTTGAACCATTTTCTGTAGGATGACTTTTATGGACTTGTTTGCTGCTTCTACAGCCCCATTTGTCTATAGTCTTTAGGGGGAAGACTTGTGATGTTGGATCTTATTATCCTTCAATAAGTCTGCAAACTCTTTTTGAAAATGAAACCCGTTATCTGTGATGATCTCAAAAGGTATTTGTTGATGGTTCGGATTTGGTTTATTACAAAAAAGATAGTGACAAAACGATTTTGGATGCGCGTGCCAAACTAGTCGGTCTTAAAAAGGTTTAGAGTCGCTGTTATCGCCCGCGGGGGAGTGCCGACGAGTTTTAAGATTCATTTCAACTTATAGCCAAATTCTTGCCTAATTTAAACTTTGGATTTTTCAAAAAGCGATGATAAGACATTTTTTGTGTGCTGCCGAGCTAGTCGATCTTAAAAATTTTGAGTCGCCACCTTTCGGTAACCAATTTTAGTTTTTAAGAAAACTAATCCAAATTTTAACAAAAAAAGTTGACTCCGTTTCTCATAAATATAGGTAAGGTCTAGAACTAGATGATCTAGGTAAGAGGATTGAGTACGACAACCGAAATTTCATTTCAATTGACGTCCGGATTTACCGGCCTCTAAAACCAATTTTGTTTTCCAAATTTTAAGTTAAGATTTTATTGAAAAGCCAACTATCGATGTTCTTAATTCGGTGATTTAAATCTTTTGCGCAATTACAATGTAGAAAGCAGTAAAGTGTAAATTGCAGAAATTAAATCATCCACACCCTAAACTAATTATTCTTTCTCCTTCGGAGAAATAATTACATTTTGGTTCTAATTAAATTACATTTTACCCGATGGAAACCCAAATTATTAAATTAAACCCCAAAATAAACGGGCTCTAAAACATGCCACACTATTTAAGCAACCTAAAAACACACAAAATATGCAAAATTACCAAAAGTAGGCACTAACATGTAAAATTGCATTTAGGTCCATAAACTTCAGTAAATTACCAAAATACCCCTCACAATAGATTAGATTCTAGAATTAACCTTTTTCATGTAAATTTAATGAAATCACACATGACACATACCCAAACTATTGACTTATACCCAATCATACAAAAACTTACAAAATAGTCCTCATGGAAAATAAATTATCAAAGCAACCTATTCATAAATGAAGAGCATGCAAACATCCCCTAAGCATATGGAAAGTTATGAAACAGTCCTCATAATACCAAATACTGCCCAAATAGTCCCTAAACACACCAAATATTCTAAAGCATCCCACCTACATGCATTAAACTTGCTATGGCAGCCCCAAAATAAGCATGAACACAAAATTGAACCTTCTCAAATATCAATTTATATAAACAGTTCAAAACAGTCTTTTAAACTTAAAACAATTTCCTAAGACAGTCCATATATTATGTTTTATTGCATGTAAATGAGACAGAAAATAGATCCAACAGAAATCAGTCTTGAATATAATCAACAATGGCATTTCAACTTGAAAGAAACAATAATAATCTTAACATGTCAGACAACAACAAGATTATAACTTCTTTAATCCACAATAACCTTAGGTCAAGCAATGATAGAATGGGTATGTTGAAGCAACACCATAATTGATTTTAGAATGACATAGCTGGCACAAATAACCTCAATACTAAATATCAAAGTTGAAATATATGGGAAAACTATAGACAAGAATGTAACAAAACACGACAGTTTGAAACTCAGCAACCAGGTCTTAAAACATAACAAGCAATCATTTTTTCTTAACAACAGTAGGCATATATCAGTAATTGGAATCCTTTGAACCTCTCTAGGCCAGGGTCATTACAGGAAAAATAATGACCACAGTGATTGGCATCATTATTCCCTTCTCAATATAGTTTAAACAAATTAAAGAATAAAGGATTTTCTCATGACATTTGGAACTAGAAGCCAGGGCATCTAGAAAGGACAACAACGATATAACATGCTTGATCAAATGACAATTAAACAATAGGTAATAGATTATTATTATAGAAAGTAATCAGATTGAAAAAGACCGACCATAGCATAGGATAAATGTAATGAAACATGGCATACTGCTAGCACACAGCACAGACTTACAAGAGTAAGCATAAAGAAAAGGGCAAGCTAGGAGCAAACTGAACTATAAACTTTCAGTGCAACATACTAAACATGCATGATTCTAATACTTTAAATCAGTAAAAAAACAATTCTAAGTCCTAGACAGCAGCAGGGGCACAAAAAAAACAGACATTCATATGTTGAACATACAACATAATATGACTTTGGCCCTTAAACAAAATATCATGAATGACCATAGACTTCATCAATGGTATATGACCAAAAATAAAAATACCTATCTATTTAATCAGCAGAAGCAGAATGCCTTTTTTGTTTTAGCAGGCAGAAGTGAGAAGGTTGTTTAATTGAAGATCAGAAATTGCTAACAACCAACCAAAACAGAAATCAGGTCCACAAAACAAAAAATGTAACTACCAAGGTTGATACTTAGACTAAACATAAACCAGAGGAAGCAAGCTGGAATCAACAATAAATCATGAATGACACACATGACCAGCAACAAGAGCAGTATTAATGGCAATTTTAACCAGAAACAGTAAACTTCCATAGAGCTAATAGGCCTAAAGATAGCCAAAATTTGAAAAACCTATGTTCAACACAAGGCAACAAACTGTCCTAGATCAGATTCACACCTATGAAAATAATTGACAGCAGACTCTTTAGCATGAACAAAAAGGCATACCTAAGATCACAGAAGGCATAAAATAAGCATGAGGGCATATGAGATGGCCTAGGCACACAACATGCAGAGGCAGACTAGAAATTAGAAAATGATAGAAAGAATGTGAAGCTAAAACAATAATCAAGAATGAAGAAGCATGCTGGATGTAGTGAAAACAGAAACCAAGCACTGAAACATTGACAACAGACTGCAGAATTTTCCAACAGAAACCAACTTCATCAAAAGGAACAAAACTCTAAACTGTACTGTCACAAATAGTAACCCAGCCATATTAGAATCTCAATCATGCAAGGTATCACATTTTAAGCAGAAATGGCATGAACTTACTATTACAAACATTTAAGAAGATAGTGGCAAAAATCACACAAAAGATCAACAAACATTAAAACCAATCCTAACCAGAATTCGATCTGGTTCCCAGGCAATAATATTCATAATGAACAGAAAAATTAAATTGAAGAAACTAAAGGTACCTCAGATTATCATTCCAAGCTGTGCAAATTCCATAACGAAGTTCTAGAAATCGTTCTTACAGGAAACAAATTATTTTCCCTACTGAAAACTAATGGATTTTTACACTAAATTCAATTGAAACCCATCCCTAATTTTGAATTAATTTCGAAATAGTGATGAGTTCTGTTTGTGTTTAATAAAGAAAACTGGTCAAGAAGAAAATTGAAGAAACCCTAGAATGCTGAAATTCTCTCTAACCTCTCTGATCTCTTTCGATCCTCCATCAAAGCTCTCTTCTCTTAAAATGAAAATGTGGTTTAAAAATAATATTCAATTTTAGTTTTAATTTTAAATTTTAAAGAAAAATAAAATTAATGAAAGAAAGGGAGAAATTTGGATAAAATAAGGAAAAGGATGAAATTGTAGAAGAATAAAAGAAGAAAGGAAAATTGAAAATGTCAAGGGAAGGAAGGAAGGGTGAACTTGAAAATGAGAAGAAAGAAGGACGGGCAAAAAATATAATTCTGAAAACAGAAAGGGTTGAAAACAGAAGGAAGAAATAAGGATGAATCGAACTAGAATGGGTTCGATTCAAGATTTAAATATGTGCTGTAAATTGGAAGTCAAAACATTGTGTTTAGGGATGAAAGGGCGTCATTTTGGTCAAGGGAGAGATAAAAAAATAAAGTGTCACGTTTTGGTGTGAAAAAAGCGCAGCAGTATTGATTGAAGTACCTAAGGAAGCTATCGTTTTGATATTGAAACGAAAACTATAGAAATGGGAATTGAAATTAGGGATTTGAAAGAGTGAAATCAGGAGATACAGTCGAAAAAGAAGCAATTCGTGACTGAAAATTGAAAAGAGAAAGAAGAGAGAGAGCGAAAGAAAAGAAGAGTTGAAGCAGAAATTAAAGCACTGAAGAGAGGATTTTACATGCAACGAACCGTAACAGAAAGAGAAAAAGGGAAAAGGAAAGAGAGAAGTGGAGGGAGCGCAACAGAAAGGAAGCCAAGTACAATTAGGAGTGGCACTTTGAAAAAGAAGGAAGAGGACACCTGGAAGGTAGAGAGGAGCGTAGCTCCATCTATAAAGCTGGAAGCAGTCTAGTGAATAAAAGGAGGAGGAGGAAGTCCAGAGAAGATTTATAAGGAAAAAGCTTCAGCTAGAAATCCCAAACAGTTGTAATTTCTTTTTCAAAATCTTCTAGTTTTATTTTCTGTAAAAAGCAAATTCAAATTCTCATTTGAAAATCAATTTGAAATTGAGAACTGAAGAAGCTTGCATTTGGTCTTTCTGTTGTGAGCTTGTTTTTTGGAAACTGAGAGCTGGGATTGTAAAAGGAACTGGAATTATCCTTGTAGCTAATTGGCAAATTCTGAGGTACATTGAAATCTATTCTTCTATTTTCATTTCAGTTTTTAATTCAATATGAGCAGAATAGTCTGGGAACCAGACTAGTTAAATTGTTTATTTTATTTACTTGCTACCCTTCTTCTGCTAAATTTGTTCTGATTCTGAATTTCTGGTATCTTCTATTTAATCTGTTGAGATTATGAGTAGTGTTTGAGTTTTGGTATTGAGATGTTGAGTTTGATTCTGTTTTATGTTCAATAATATTCTGTTTATCTCTAGTTAGTTTTCATCTGGGATTTCTCCTTATGGATTTCTGCTTCTGTTTGGTTATAGTATGAACTATTTACCTTTCTAGATTTGATTGTGATGCTAGATCTGGTTTCACTAATGTTCTTCTCATAATTAGCTTTGGTTATTTAAGTTTGATCTATTGATTATTAGGAAGCAAACAGAATGGCTTGCCTTATCTGATTTAATGTCATATTTGAGATGCATAAAATGTCTTCATCTTAATTAGCTTTTTCATGTCATTTCTGTTGTTGTCAATTTTCTATTTAGGTTTATCAGAGTCTGATGTAGGTCTTTTAAAATGATAATTCCTAGATTATTATGCTATTTAAGTTTGTTTGTTTTCTTGAATCCATGTTTGTCATTGCATTCGAAACTTCAGTTTGCAATTTGGCTTCATGAAAATAGTATTGCATCTCATTTCAGATTTATCTTCCTATACATATGCAGAATATAAATCCTATTTAGGTTCATTCATTTACTTTGTTGCCTTTCTGGACTAAGGTCATTTAAGATGTATACCATTGCATTCTGCCAAGACATCTTTTACTGCATAAGATTCAATGTTTGAAATAAAATTAGGACGCTTAAATGTTTGATTTCTAGAAGAAATGTTGATGATGTGAGTGATCTTGAATTGAGATCTTATGTCAATAGGTTTGAATGTGATTTAGTCCATGATGTTTGATTTATGCCATCTGACTTTGTTGATCCAATATCTATAATTGTTTCCTAGATTATTAATTTGCATAGTCAAGATGAAGTCAAATTGATTGTTGTTATGGTTATTTTTGTCTATTAGTCTACCTCATAAAGTGTCTTCTAGATTACATCTGCCATCATTGTTTCTGGTTTCAATTTATGTTGATCTTTAACACATCAATCAGGCATGAAATAGATCACATTTAAAACTCATTCATTTTATTGCCATTCTGTGTTGGATTACTGCAAAGTGTGTCTTAATACATGTTGCCTAGGTCCATTTTGCTGTATAAGTTTGTTGAAGTTTTTAAAACTTAACCTTGTAAAATATGATATGTTGATGAGTACAAACATTTCTGAAATTTCATGTATTAAGGTTTGTTAAATCATCCTTCTATCATATTCAGTGGCTGCATCAACCCAGACTGGTGTTTTCTGTTAGGGGCCCTAAGTTTGATTATTTGAAATAAAAATGTTGTTTACTGATTCTGATTTCGCTTTCGTGACTGATAAAACGTCTGAAACGCAAATAATTTAAAAGAAATGATTTTGGCATTCGATTTTTTGAATATTAAATGAATTTTTATTGTTTTTGGAACCCTAAAACTATGATGACGTCATACGATTTTGGCTCCGCCAGTATCGATGAGGTTCCGGAGTCGGTTTTGGGCACCGACCAAGCTACGAATATTTTTGGACTCAATTTCGCCGAAACTTTAAATGTTGTTTTTAAATATTATTTTGAGGATTTAAATGTAAGAAAAAGGAGGAAATATGTTGGTTTTGGGCTGAAAATAAAAGGGATAAGGAAGGGAATAAGTTAAAGTAGAGTTTAGGATAATTTTTTATAATTAAAGTGAAAATCTAAGTAGAAGGTGGAAAAGGTGTTATATGGTTTTGTTCCAAGAGTCAACATGGGCTAAATAAAGATGTGAAGAGGTGGAAAAGGGTAGGAAAACAAAAGGCTCGAACGAATAACAGAAAAGAGAGAGAAAAGAAATAAAAGAGAAAGTGAAGAGAAAAAAGAAAGAAAACGTAGGTTCTATGGGTTCTGAGTAATCCAAAGATGTGTTAAAGGAGATTAGAAGTGAGAGAGAAGGAAGAGAAAGGCTGGAAACAAAGAAAAACAGTGAAAACAATAGGGTTTGCAGAAATAGAGTAGTGTGTGGGAAGGGAGAAAGAGAGAAAAAGAAGAAAAACTAGCTTGCACGGGTAATTTGGGGTTATGAGATAGCTTAAGGGTGTTCTTGGGAAGAGATTAGTGGCGAGAAATGGCCGGAAACCGCCAGAAAAGTTGTTGGAAATAAGGGAGAAAAATAAAGTTTCGGGCTGGAATTCTAGGCAAAAGGAAGAAGATGATCAAAATGGCAGCACATGCTGTGTTTTGATGAAAATTTCATCCTAAGTACCTACATTCGGTAAAATTACATTTTGACTCCTAAAGTTTATATTTTAATGTAATTTAGTCCTTCCAGCAAAGTTTTAATTATTTTTAATTTAGTCCTGCCAGATTTAAATCCTGACGGATTACATTTTGACCCCTGAAGTTTTGACACATTTTCAAATAGGTCCTTCTAAAGTTTTAATTGTTTTCAATTAGGTCTTTCTGTCCAAATTGAATTTGGAAAATTATGTTTTGGCCCCTGAACTTACTGCCGTGTTTCAATTATGCCCTTGGAAAGTTTTAAACCTTTGCAATTTGGTCTCTCCGCCCAAATTAACTTCTGAAAACTATATTTTGACCTGAGAACTTACTGTCAGACTTCAATTAAGCCCTAAAAACTTTGAAAAATTATTCAATTGAATCCTTTTTTATTTAAATTGAATTTATTTTTATTGTTTGGACTAATTGACTAATAAATTAAATTTGATAATTATAGATATTGTTAAGTATGATTAATATTTGATAAATTAAGTTTGATAAATAATTTTAATAGTGTTTTTAATATAGAAAATATATGATTTAAGTTAAAATTTAAAGAAAAAAAATATTATTTGGTAATGGAATTAAATTAATTAAAAGAGATAAATGTTTCATCATGCAAAATAACATATGTAAATAGTTTATATGATAATTTGAATATTTTTTATATTTTATAATATAGGTCTTGATTGATATTTGGTGGTTATATGCTAAAAAATGGCTTATTCATATAATGCACATAGGTAGGTAGATAGTTGTTACATTTAGCATCTTCGATTTTGAGTAGAATTTTTATATGGAAATTATAGATTGCGAGGATGAAAAGCCAATCATCTAAATTACTTGGTTAATTACTTGGTTACTTTATATATATATATATATATATATATATATATATATATA
>CANUEY010054304.1:0-24777 GCA_948099555.1 Croton setiger | reverse complement strand
AAAACCCTAATTGGCTCCGTTTATGTCTTTCGACGATAAACGAACTTAAAACATACTTTGTTTAACATTTCTAATTCATATATTTCCATTTCCAAATCATTTAATTCATTTTCATGTCATATCTCATATCAAACTATAATGCATTTTAATCAAAAATATACAAAATGCATGTAATGACGTCAAAATGACGTAGAACTTAGGTCGGGGTGTCACATTTCTCTTTCAATTTGTTCACTTTACTTCGAATTTCTCCTAATTGGACCCTTTTCCTTTATTTTCTTCCCAATTTCACATTTTCTTCTATTTTCTTTCATATTTCTCATTTTCTTCTTTTTTTCCTTTTCTTTTTCTTTTTTCTTCTTCCAATTCTTTTCTCTCTTTTATTATTTTTTATCTTTTCTTCTTTTAATATTTTTTTCCGTCTTTTTTCCTTTTCTCAATTTTTTACAAAATAAGGAGAAATTAAAAATAAAATAAATATACTTTCTTTTTCTCTTAAACATTTCTCCTTTAGATTTTGGGGGTAAAAAATCGAGCGTCAATAGGTATGACATGTCATGTGCATGGTGGACGTCATTGCATTCCATGTAGAGTTATCATATGCTAAAAGTGCCTAAATATCTGTGTTGCTCATATATTAGATCTCTGTGAAGATTTTAGTATAGACATCCTTTGTAACATATAAAGAATGTCTGGATATTTATAAAACATGTTATGTTTGAATATGTTTATAGTTCAGAAAAAAAAAAAAAGACAATCATAACCAGAAGTGAGGTAATAGAGAAGGGATGTCATATGTTATACATACATTGTATGAATAACATGATTATGAATATTGTGAATATGTGAAAGACGTTAACATGATTAAAGAGTGATAGCAAAAGGTTATATATGTTATAAAAATAAAAAAAAAATGGCATGTTTTATGACATAAGGGTTATAATTTATGATGTTACAAGTAAGGAATTGATCATAATAGGTAAATCGCTCCTTAAAGAAGAATAATCCAGTCAACCGCATCACCTCGATCGGGGTGATAGTCAGCTCTACAATGCTTGGGAGATCAAAGGTTTTGGTGGTCCTATGCCACCTCTCAGCTAAAGCTTGAATCAACTTGAATTCAAGGCACTATGCATCATCATCAATCTATGAACATCGTACTCGATCAAGTGCATCACTACCAGATGATCAGTAGAAAATTCGAGATAAATTTGACTGAAGATATTACGAGCCCCACGACTTTTAAATCTCTAAACCTGACAAAAAATCAAAGACAACCCAAGTTCCGCCATCAGTTCAATTTCAAAATAGTTCCAAGATTAAATGATCAGAAATTCAACCCTTAATTATTCACGTTCCTAATATGAATAATTAAGAGTTCAATCCAAATTCAAGCCTTAATTATTCATGACTCTAATGTGAATAATTAAATTCAAACTCAATTCAAAAATTATTCATATTCCTAATATGGATCATTAAATTCAAACTCAGTTTAAAAATTATTCATGTTACTAATGTAAATAATTAAATTCAAACTCAGCTCAAAAATTATTTATGTTCCTAATGTGAATTATTAAATTAAAACTTAGTTCGAAGATTATTCATGTTCTTAATATGAATAATAAAATTCAAACTTAGTTCAAAAATTATTTATGTTTCTAATGTGAATAATTAAATTTAAACTCAGTTCAGAAATTATTCGTGTTCCTATTGTGAATAATTAAAACCTAAAACTTAATTAGTTATTTAAATAATTAAAAGGAACAAAGCATAAATACCTCAATGTCGGTATTAATATGGACTACCACCACAACTAACTGGCCCAACACGACATATGCTTAGTCTTCCATACCAAAAAATTATAAGCTGAATATAATTTTTGGATCAAATAGTGTAAAACCAAAAAAGTTTTTTTTTTTTTGGCTTTTATAGATCAAAAGTAGAAAAGTATGAGGAACGCGAAGAATGCAAAGAGCACGAAGAACAATAATTAGAAAGTGGGAAAGGTAAAAGGATAGAACCTCTAGAAGTGAAAAGTGAAAGCAGAAAGTGAAAATGACACTTTTAACTTGTACTTTAGCTATTTATATATTTTACCAGCAAATTTTGGTATCTCGGTCATCGTATTCTTAGATCCTTTCTGAAAAATATGATGAGGGGCAAATTGTGAATTCTAAAATTTGCTACCTTCAATTTTGGTTTGGTTCTTCTTTAGACCACCCGACTATACAGCGTTTCATGCCAAAACTCAGTGAAATAAACCAATTTCTTCTCTCAAGAATGATCTCTCAATCTGATGACAACCGCAATAATTTTCCAGACTAAAAAAACCTCAAAAAATGGAGCAAAATAACAGAAAATAGGCAAAATGATAGAAAACTATATGAATAGCAACCACACAAATGAGTGGCCTATGGTTATAGCGGCCATGAACTCCACTCAGATTTCTCCTGATTCTTTCCTTTTCAGGTCAAAATATTCATAGATGTATCCAAATCTTCTAACTTGTTACAAAAATACCCCTAAAAATTACATTTCGACCCCAAGTCATCTCCTATAAATAGAAGGCTCATTTTCACATTCTAACATACTGACAAACCGTTAATCTTCTATCTTCAGAAAGCTCAGAGTTCTTACTCTTGAAAATTTTTCTTCCATTCAAAAGGGTTTTCCTAAAACCCCAGCCTTTCTTAAAGGTCTTGCCATCCCTTAGCATCTAAGACTCGACTTTTATAAACCTCACCATCCTTTAGCACCCAGCCCTCCTCTAAGATTTCTTTAGCTTTCCTTAGTCCAACCCTAGGTTTTACACTATAGTCAGGTTATACCGTCAGTCAAGTATATCACTTACTAGAGCTCTATCAATTCAATATCATAATTCCTACATCTAGGGTGGCTTAAACTCAATAAAATCACTCTGGCTAATCATACTTACAACTAAGGGGCTTAACTTCAATTAAACCCCTCAAACTCAATTTTATATCACTATGGATGTTCAAACTACAATCGGCCTTAATTTTGAATTCCATTTTAATATGTAAGCAGTCGTGAGCTATTATCTTAGTATGCAGGCCCAATTAACCAAAAAATTTCTTTTGCTTCGACTATCTATTGCTTTCAATCATATTTTTGTACTAATCAATTGTCTTTCAGTGTTTTTCCTAATCAATTGTCTTCAAGTGGTTTTCCTATAGAAATAGAAATCCATATTCATCCTTTCCTGCATTACTTATTATCCATAATTACTCCCATTTTAACTGAAAACCTAATCCCTAAATCCATTCTTTAGTTCGAGGCTAGCGCCTTTGCAAAAAATTACTTTTTTGCCGTTTGGGTTAAAATGGAGTCGCTTTTAGATTTTTTCTTATTTTTCCTTTTTAATTAAAATTAGGATGACAACTTTAAAATTCTTTTCCATGTTCTACGAGTCTTGCCGTTTTGGCAAATTCCTTCCTAGTCCCTTTTCTAAAACTCAAATTTTAAACTTGTATCCACAATGTAAGAACATAGAGCTCTGTCGGTGAATGAGGATTATATAAAATAAAATAATTAATAGATCAACTAAATCATATAGAAGAAACTATTTAGAAAATCATAAATGTTAATCCCTTTAACATACAAAGCGTTCTTTTAAAAAAAAGCACCAAATCTTCGTAAAAAAAAAAAAAAAAAGAATAATAAGCAACTAAACAGTAGTAGCGGAGGAATATTAGCAATCTAAGATAAGATAATAGGAATAAATTATTAGCAATCACTTTGCATAAATTTAGAATTGAAATGTCTAGAAAAAATTAAATAAGACATGTGTGGAACAAAATCAAACATTAAAATTGTTGTTTATTGCAAACAAATTGTTCTCTTAAATTAAACTTCAACAAAACATTTTCCTTTACAAATTTCTGAATAAATTATTTATAAAATATTGTTCTCTTTATTTTTGTGTATTAGAAATTGCTTATAATTAGAGGATTTTTTTTTAAAAAAATAAATCAATTGCATGCAAATAAAAACTGTGAGTGAAAAAACCTAATTTGTTGTTACCTCTAAACCTAAGATAAATGAGTTCTAATTTACAAAAATAGAAACATGTATGAGTGAAAATTTAATGTCTTAAAAACTCTAACAATCATGAGAGGTAGTAATTAATAAATAGAAAGGTGAAGGTAAAAAATCAGTTGAACAATTTTATAAATGGGAACATAGAGCAAATACATACTTGAAGGAGTAAATGTATTCATTAACTTCATTTGGATAAGAGAAATGAAAACTTAATTCTAATTTCATTAGCAATATTGAAAATTCAATTAGAAAGAAAAAAAAACCGTAGAAGAAGCAAGAAAAACACAAAGAAAATAAAGAGATTGAAAATTGGTGAAAGGTGCATATATATCAGAATGAAAAAGTTAAAACGCAAGGCTCAACCTAAAACGATATCTTTTCATTAAAGAGAGGAGCGAACATTACTACTAATCCCTCTTTTAGTGTCTTATATATTTTTAGGATAAATATTATTTAATAGGCCACATTAACATGGAACTTAATTTCATTATTAGAATTAAGAGGTATCAAATATAAATTTTATATAAAAAAAGATAAATGTTCACATCCGGACTGAAAATGCTTCTTTGTTGCACCATTTCTCAAACTTCGGATTTTGTTTGCTTTTCGAAAGTGTTGATAAAAAAAAATTTGGTTTTATCATGTGTCGAGCTTATCGTTTTTATGAAGCATTTTAGAGTTCCATCTTTTGAGAATCAATTTTAATTTTTTTTAAATAACCAAACTTTAACTCCTTTTAGGTCGCTAATGCAAAGTTCAAACTAAAAGTTCTAAGTGGTTTAGATACAATAAAGTAGTTAAAAGTAATAAACCTTATTCTTTTTCCTTGTTTTTGTTTCTTTATGTTCTAAGCTCCTTCCTTATCCTTCTCTTTTTAATTTTATATTTGATTTCCTAAAGGAAAATAATTATTTATTTTAAGAGCATAAACTCCAAGTAAAGAACAACAGTGATAACAACATACTAATTCATTCTAATGCTTATTTCTTCTTAATCTAACATTTCTAATGCTACTAATCCTTTAATTTTTCATATTTCATCATCTTCTTTCAAATTTCTATATACCACCATCCTTCTCTAATCATTTCTTACTAATCAACATGAAAACATGATTAAATAAATAGTAAAGAAGGTTACCTTAAGCTTTTAATCAATTCCTCCAAGCAAAATCACCTTAGAATTTACTTGAAATGAAAATTCTCCCTTATTTTTCTTCTAGGTGGTGGATGACACAATTAGGAGGAAGATAGCGTGTTTTTTTTTTTTTTCTTAATTCTAGTTTTCTACACAATTTTATGTCCATATCTTCTTTTTATATTTTCGATTTATTTATTTTTAATCCAATGACTTATATTTAGTCAACCTAAAACAATTCAATGGCTAGGATTTGACAAGATGGCAATACCACGGGAAATCAAACTGATCTGGATTGAATTTGGTCCACCATCTTTCCATAATCACAAAATATTTACATTTATTGAAATGACCATTTTACCCACCTTAGAAATTTCCTTCGTCGATAACTCTCTTTTCGTGCATTTTTGGGAAAAATCGAAGGACAGTGTTGATAGACATTATGACCCAATTAATTTCGAAAACACACTTTTGAAGTTGAATATGGCACTAGTAAGAACATTTAACGCTTGTTTTAAGTTTTATATAAATGTCCTTTGATTTTTGGAAAAATTCCATTTAGGTCCCTTAAGGTTCTTGCTTGACTTTGCCGCTTTTTTTTCTTGATAACTACCTGTGTACTACTCCAAATTTATTAGTTCTTATACATTGAAACTAGACATTTGAGGTTACATTATGTTAAAATTTCAAATTTTTCTAAGCTACATAGAATATTTTTTGGCACTTTCTGTTCGACCCTTTTGCATTATTCGAAGATAACGTGCTCACTGTCTACCATTTTGATCATAACTTATTTTATACAACTTCAGTTAAAATGATTTTAATTTTTACTTTAGCTAAGATATAAAGGAACAACCTTTTTCTTCTATCACTCTTTCAAATTAGGTCATTTAGGTTAGCAAACTGCTAGCTGAATTTACAATTCATGCGCTTATTATGCATAACTCCTTACCTTTATAGAATTTATCAAAAATTATTTTCAAGAATAATCTAGATATATTAAGCTATAACTTTCATGTTTTACACTTTTTGAAATTAATTTTGGTTTAGGAATTACTTGAAATGTATTCAATGATGCTACTCCTATTGTCTGCATAAATTTTAATTATTATCGCGAACTCTAAATACTTACCATTTCTAGTTGACTATTAAGTTATACTATCATGCTTCTCTCATAAACTAAGAAATAAGATGTAAAAAGTTTAAGTCAATTTTATATATGAACCACTATTTTTCATTAATGAAAATAAGCATGTTTCCAACTTAAATGGAAAGAGTCAATTGCTTTACATTCTAAACAACTAGACCATATAACACATTCATGATTTAAACATCCATCAAATCCATTCATAAATAAAAGTATAATTTAAGGGCTTAAAAGGTAAAAAATCTTCATCCTCAATTTTGACGGAAAGTTTTACAATAGTTTCTAAAATTACATTCTACCATTTAATTTTTCCAAAAAATTCTAAATCCACCTAAACATGCAAAAAAAACATGCCCACAACTCTCTAACATATTGCTAGGTATCCAAACAACCCTAACATGTTGCTAATACTCATTTTCACCCTTTAATTTGTATATATCATACATAATCATCCATCTAGACATTTATCTATACATCACAACATGTAAAAATTTATCTATAAACAAGCATTTTATTAATTAACAATTAATAAAATCCTAAAACTTTATTCTAAATACTGCATTAATCACATCTAATGCAGTATCCTAAATAATAATGAAAAAAATGAGAAATCTCTCAAGACTTAAACCTTTAACCTTCAAAACTAGATTTCATATAGTTGCCAAAACTTATTTCTCATCAAATAAACAACTTGAATGCTTAAGAAGCCAAAATTATCATTTTAAAACAAAAATCTGTCACCAAGTTAAAGAATAGTGCCGTTAGAACACAGTTAAGTGCCGCCATGACACTACTCCCAGTTTCGATGATATTTATTTATTTTATAGCTTATTTAAAATGGTCATAAAATGTAGACATGACCATGGGTCGATTAGGCTCGTTTGATCGACTGGTTAACCGGCTCGGCCCGTTGCCAAACCGGAACCGTTAAGAGGACGGTCTGGTTAAGATTCAAGGTATTTCGAATCGTGAACCGGAATCGTCGACGAACCATACATTCGAGCTGTCAGTTAACCTTTTTTTTATAAAAAAAACCAGTCGAACTGCCAATTAACCGCCAGCGGCTCGCCGGTTAACTGCCCGGTTCGGTGGGTCGGCGGGCTAGTTAAAGTTCAACTTTCCCCTTAACCGTGGTCTAGCGAGTCGAGACCCGTAACCGGCCCGGCCATGGTAATATCTAGATCAATGATAACATTTTTTTATGAAGCTTTTGGTCCTTATTAGTTTACATTAAAAAAATCTAAGGTCCTGTTACTTTAAGATGTTCCCAAAATGTCCAATGTGCAAGTAAATAAAGAAGAAAGGAATTTCGCCGTCCAAGAGCAAAAAGTTTGGAGGTTTCTTGTTTTTTTTGGATGGGGTGGGGTCGATATCCGGTGTGTTTGACAAAGTTGGCCAAGTTTAGGGGCCAAATGAACATTCTGCCCTCTTTTTATGCTTAAATTTATCCATATTTAACAAATGTAATATAAGCCGGTGGGGTTGTTTGTCTGCAACTAAACCTTCGCGAGGCCCAAGTTTTTTAGAAGAGAAAGAGCCACTAAGTGACGGAGAAGAAACCCTAACTCTGAAGTGGCTGCCTGCGTCGACCACGCTGTTCGGTTTGCAGAACTACGCTCTTCGGACTCTGTTCCCGGCTCACTCCGTCTCTCCTCTTTAAGCTTTTTCGGTAAAATGTTAATAAAGCTGCTAACTTTCCTTCTGTAGTTTTGTTAGGGTTTTACGATTTCAATGTTTTCAGTGGCTTTTTCTTAAGATTCTGATCATCTAAATCGCTCTTTTCAATCTTTGAATTTTATTTACTTTCTCGCTACAGCGCCAAAACTTGGACTATACTCGCGTTATATCATTCTCTTCTGAATGCATTGTTACTAATTCTTCGTATTTTCTGAGTTGTTAAATATCTAATTGGAATATGTATATTTTTCGGGATGTATAGAACAGTGACAACGTTGTTGTGTCATTGTGATTCGGGAGTATTAGCTTTTTATCCTTTTTTTTTTTTTTGATATTGGCATCCTAGAATGAAGGGGTTTGCGAATGAGAATCATTAGAGAAAAGGTCTCTATTAGACAATTTTTGGTTCCTATGTAATCTCTAATCCTGCAATACAAACTTATGTTGGGGTTGTGAATGTTTAACTCTGTGTTAGCGGTCTTATGTTGGGTTTGGGTTACAATTAGTTTTCTTGTCTAACTGTAGAATGTTATTGGATCGGGATAACAACTATAGAAAAGGAGAATTCTTGCTTTTTAATTCTCAATTCAGCGAATTGATAATATGCTCCTTTGCTGCTCTTAAGCATGCCTAAAGGGACTTTGCTCGATTGCTCAAGCTCAATGATTGATGCAGTTGTGCTAATTTTATTTTATTTTCATAGAGTTATTGTGAAGTTTGTCTTTTCAGCAGATGCTTTTAGGTTATAAAGAAAACTTTATCAATTTCAGGATTTTGCCATTCCTTTTCTTAGGTATTACCCCCCAAAACCCAAGTAAAGCATATGATTGTTCTGACTAGGCAACAATATGTACCTAAACAATTCTTTTGAGCTCTGCAGACTGAGGTTTACTTGAATCAGTAAATTGCTATAATTGCTTGCCACAAATATGACTGTTCTGCCCATAAGCGCGTTTGAGGGAACTTTGCTCAAATGTTCATGCTCAGTGATACTTGTGCTTATACTAATATCAATTTAGTTGCATAGAATTACTGTAAATTAAGCTTGTCCTTTCAGCAGATGAGTTTTGGTCTTAAAGAAAGCATCTTGTATTCTGGATGCATTTGTACTACTCCTTCCTTAGGTATAAGAACAAAGAAATGGAAACCATGTGAAACATGAATATGAAGATTTTCCTCAAAAATTAGTAAATTTTGACTACTCAACAATGTTGATGTCAAAATTTCTGTTGAACACTATAGAGTGAAGTTTCCTCGAGTCAGTAAATTGCTACTATTGTTTGCTAAGAATGTTCTGCACAATTGGTGAAAGAAAAATAAATATATATACATATGAGAGAGGATGATCAAGTTTTTACCCTCTCTCCTCTCCCTGAAACTAGGGTATAGTTGTGTATTTCCAGGATTGTTTTCTTCAATTTTGTTAAAAGAGAACTGAGTGAGGTAAATACATAAATGTATGTAAATCTTACCTGATCTCATGACACAAATGCTTTCTTTATGATAGATGACACAAGCGCTCGGACAAATATGAGCTATGCAATCATACATAGGGATATAGAGAGGGAGTGGGAGAAACAGGGTGGAGTTATGGGTATTATTTTGTATAAATGGAGTTCTTGCTCACCCTCAGAAGAACTATGCATCTGCAATAATTCAGGGGAGGATGAGGAGATCAAAATGAATTTCAAATTTATTATAGCTTTGGAGCATCTTGGAGCAAATGAGCAATGGAGCTTTTGGAGCACAGCTCACTTGGAGGATTGCTCACTTGGTTTGCTTCATAGTTTTTGGTTTCTTTTGCTATTGTCAGAGTGCTAATGATAAACAGAACAGGAGTGGATGTAGTTACTGTAATGATGAAAAAAATGGAGTTTTTCTGTATTTACATGGTTCATTTTCTCTCTGCAGTGAAAGGTTTACTACGTCCCTTCAACAGCAAAAATGAGTGGCCGCTTCTCTCGGACAATCTATGTTGGGAACTTGCCGTCTGATATAAGAGAATGGGAAGTTGAAGATCTATTTTACAAGGTTTGATTCAAATGATTTTTAGTTCAATATGTAACCCGTGTCAGATTAATGATAAGGTTCATTAATTTTGTCAGAATTGCCAGTGTATCCCCTTGTTGTATTGCACCTTTAATTTAATCAATTATTGAACTTTCCTGTACTGAAGTGTTTGTTTAGTCAGTTGTATTTGATGGGTTGAAAATATACACTATTGATGGGTTGGTGGATCATTTGAGTTCATGATATTGTTTTGATAATAAAATTTGTCCATACCTATTTGCTATTCTTTTTTTTTTTTTTTTGTTAATTATGGTTCTTTTTTAAATGGTTTCTGCTCCTTGGTGTTGTTAGCTTTATGGCAGTTTCAGTTGTTGTTGATATGGTAACTTGTGGATGTAACTTCATTTGCAGTATGGCCGCATACTAGATATTGAGCTGAAGATACCTCCACGCCCTCCTTGTTACTGTTTTGTGGAGGTATTGCTTTCATTTTGTTTTGGTTTCTGCCCGGAATGCACTATACCCTGCCTTTCTTTTTCCAATGGAACAGTAGAGAAAGATCATCTTTTTTTGGGTGAATGTGTTCTTTTTTTTTTTAGTTTGAGAATGCCCGGGATGCAGAAGACGCAATTAGGGGTCGGGATGGCTACAATTTTGATGGCTGTCGTTTGAGGGTATTGATTATCTTTGAATCCAATTTTTTTTATTCATATTCTCGGTCTTGTTCCTTACATGGTTTTTCCCTACTGTTCACCCAGGTTGAGCTCGCCCATGGTGGTCGGGGACAATCTTCAAGTGATCGGCGTGGTAGCTATGGTGGTGGAGGTGCTGGTCGATATGGTGTCTCACGACATTCTGAATTTCGAGGTTTAATTTGAGAATTTAATTCTTGCTCAAAGCATGAGATTGGTGGATTTGCCATGCAAAATATATAATGTCTTTGCATACAGTTGTAGTTTTGTGTTCTCAATGTTGATATGTGCAAATCTTATTTGCAGTTATTGTTCGTGGGCTCCCATCTTCTGCTTCCTGGCAAGATTTGAAGGTTGAGAAATGTGAACTTTTGACAATCAATCAACTAGTGGTGTTTGCTAGTGTACTTGTTACATGACCAGTAAATTGATTTCAGGATCATATGCGAAAGGCAGGAGATGTGTGCTTTGCAGAAGTTTCTCGTGACAGTGATGGTATGCATTTTTTCCTGTGCAATTATTGAGATTTGCATTCATGATCTGAAACTCTTTATTGCAATTCATTGGAATTGGCCTGCTTTTGATTGGGGGAAAATGCTACGATCTGTTTCATTATCCTGCATTAGCATTGTGGCTCTTCATTGTCTTAAGAAGAAATGATTTCTGCTTATTCAGGAACTTTTGGTGTTGTTGATTATACCAATTATGAAGACATGAAGTATGCTGTAAGTTGCTATATTCCCTTAAGTAGAGAGCTGCTAGGAGAGTAGAGGGATTGAAACTCGTAGCTCCTTTTCCTGCATTTGTTTCTGTCTATGAATTGATTTGAGCTTCTATTTCTGCAGATACGGAAGCTTGATGACACTGAGTTTAGAAATCCTTGGGCAAGAGCCTATATTCGGGTAAGCATGCAATCTAGAATATGGGATTATAAGTGTTTGATATAGTCTGTAGGAGGCATTAAATTTAGCATATGATTATTGGCGGATTAACATTATTTGCCATCTCCTTCACATGAAAATGCCTTATGCACACATGATAAAAACTAGTAATGATGTTTTAAGGGGATTCAAATCTAAATGCATTATAAATTATTCATGGTTTTGGCTGTATGTGCTATTTGTACAGGTGAAGAGGTATGAAAATAGTCCATCAAGGAGCCGAAGTAGAAGCCGCAGCCGAAGCAGAACTCCGAGAAGGAATAGAAGGTATATATATAAATGAAAGGGTATAAGATGTTGGTTCTCTTTTTATCTTTATTTCCTGCTCACTGATATTTTCCATGCTTTCTTATCCAGCAAATCACTGGAACGGTCTCCATCAAGATCAGTATCAAAGTCACGATCAGCATCACCTATTAAATCACCCAGGTATCTGGACCTAGGTTGCACCTTTTGTCTCTTTTATCTTTTACATAAAATCTTCTTTTGCTTTTTTCTGTTGTTAAGTAGAATGTTCATTCTTTAATTTGTGCAGAGCAAAGTCAGGGTCAAGGTCAAGGTCAAGGTCTGCGTCTCCTGATAAGGTGAGCTGATAGGCCAATGAAAGATTGAGCAAAGAGGAAGCAGATGACCGTAAACTCAATATAGCTTTTCTTTTTGCAGGCACAGTCTGGCTGAATCAGTTGCTATTGAACAGTAAACCTTCATGCCCTCTTCAGTTGGACTTAAAATGAGAAATTTGACGGGGTCATTACTTGAAAAACCTACATTCATGTATTCTCAGTTTGGCTTATTTTTTCTTTTTTTTGTTGATTTGTGGATTCCATGTAATATCTATTTTCTTGATTTTGTTTTTTTTATCCTGTTCTAGTTAGACTTGATACTTTGTTAACGTAGTATATGTGAACATGGATGTTTTGATATTTTTGGATCCTTGTTTATCAGCCTGGGTCAAGTTCATCCCTTTCATTTCTCATCATCTTCAAAAATCTACCCAGATTCCCAAATTGAAGAATAGGTTAGTGAAGAAAAAATTGGTTTTCTACATCCGTACTGCCTCTGAGGTTCCCCGTAAGTTAATTCAAAGTTGTGTGCTTATTGACGAATGGCAATGCAAAATGCAAGGGACGCATCAATAACGTTCAATCGTAACGATAATGCAATGTGATGATGTTGCATTTTAGGCGAATAACGTTTTCGGGCCCTTCACTACTAAGATTTTGTACATTAGCACTCAACATTATTATACCCTCAAGTACATAAAGTTTACACCTTATCATTGACACGAGCACCGTCCATGAGAAAACGGACCTCTCAACCTATTTAACTTGCAATGTGGCAGTGTTTTGCCCATTTTAAACCCATAGATTTTTGTTGGCTTGTTGAACGGTGTCGTTTAATTGGGAGGGGGAGGTATTGGGGTTATATAAATCCCTAATTGAAGAACCCTACACCCAAAAGTCCCCTAACATATTCTTCAATTCTCTCTGAAATTCGTCGTCACTACTTTCTTACTTTAATATAATTAAGGGGTTTATGGTAGAATCGAAGGAAGGGCTGAGCAAAGGTGGTAGGAAGGGTAGAGCAAAGGGGTGGTTATATGCAAATGCATGAATGAAACAGTAATGTTGGTTTCAAAATCCCCATAAATCTTGGGAGATTATTCACAAATGGCCATAAATTGAGGTTAGATATGATTCAAACCTTATTATTTATCTTTGTAATGATGTTTCTTTGTTATTAGGAAAAAAAATACAATTTTGCACCTATCTTTTTAGAGATTGAATTAATTTATTTATTTAATAGTCTGGTTTTCTTTAAAAAAATTATATTATTTGTCTTTTTTTTTCTGAAAACAGTTTAAAAAAATCTAAATAATTTTTATATAAATTGTTTATCTGCCCTAATTCTAAATACAATACCTATCCATCAGAATAGTTAAAAGTTCATTCGATCAATCAAATAATTTTTTAAATTTCTTGACAAATATGTATTGTTTCGGAAATAAATTATATTATATTTATAATCAAGACAAATAAACAATTCTGATGAGACATAATTTGTTAATTTCTGTCATGGTTTTGGCAACAAAATACGAAATAATATAATTTTTCTAAAACACAAGGAGAAAACATATTATTATATAAAATACTGTGACAAATTAGCTCAATTTTGGAAAAAATAGGGACAATTATATTTTCTCCTTGTTATTATTGCTATGTTTAAAGGTTAATTGTATTTTAAATTAGGGGAACTATTGTAATTTTTTTTGGGGTGAACAAAGTTGGATGTAAACCAAATTATTGAACCAATATGCAAATGATTACCAATATTCGCTAATTGTAAATTACTGTACAGTAATTAATAATTTTGCTCGTAACAATAATGGTACCAGTTAGTAGGTCTAAGAAATTACTTAAAATCTATTACCAAAATACTGAAAAATTAACCCAATTACCTAAACCTAAATTTCTTATTCCTATGATTTCTCGTCCATCCCATTCCAATCGCCTCACAAAATTAGATACAACTCTTCTGCCTTCGTCTCACAGTCATCGGAAAGAAAAGTTTAACATTGTTTTTCTTTAGTTCTCTCATCTTCTTTTGCAGGCTTTCAAAGTCTCAGTTGCACTCGATGGTTTTTAGCACAACATTGCTATTCACTTATTTAGGCATAGCCATTTTAAGGTTCAAATTGTTTGAACCATGGGTTCGATAACGTCAAGAATTTGAATTGGACCCGCCAAGAACCAAAACTGTGATGAACCATAATCGTAACCATTCAATAAAAGTTCAGATCTGGTTTAAGAAAAATTGGTAACTCTTTTGGAATCATAACCGGCTGGAACCGGAGATTCAAACTGTAAGATTTCAAACGGTTCCATGAGTTTAAGCTAAATAAATTGATTTTTATAATTATTCACTTCTAAACTAAAACAAAACACATGAAAATGAGTTTAAAAATACAAACTATTGGGGTTTAAAAAGAGTGGCAACTTTTTTACCATTATAGTAATATTTTAAAAATTTAAAACATTGGAGAACAGAATGAAGAACCACAAAGAACTGTTTAGAATTGTTACTTGAAAAATTATGAAAGAATTGTAACCGTAAACCGGAGGTTCTAGTACTTTCAAAGAACCGTAGTTAGACGGTTCGGTTAAGGTTTCGACATTTTTAAAATCGTAAACCGTTGATTTCAGATCCATAACTGGAGGTTTTGGAATTTTGACCATGCCTACACTTATCTCCTCATATCAACACTAATGGTGACTGTGACGCTAATCTCTATCTAAGGTCTAAAATTTTCAAGCAGTCAAGCACATAACTGTAGTCCATTCATCGTCTCTCGCTCTTCTGTTAGATCTAATGGGTACATTATTTCAAGATATAGTAGCTAAGATTGATATAAAATGGACAAAATATTTAAGAACTGGGTTCAATTAGGGTGAGATTTAAATCAAATTATTCAAACTCTTAATAAAGTATCAACTACAATTGTCTATTTGTATCTACTAGTTTATCAAGTTCAATTCTATTTCATCTTTTACCCGATCAAAAGCATCCCAAGGTGCATTGGATTAACTTCCATTGCAATCACTTATTCTTGTCGAGTTTCAAGTCTAGAACAAGCTTTTTACGTTTGTCTTTTTTCCGATTAATCTAATACTAGTAGGGCTGCAAATGAGCCTAGCCGTTCGCGAGCGGCTTGGTGTTCGCTCGAAAGAAACTCGACTCGAGTTCAGATCGATAATAAACGAGTCGAGTTTGAGCCGAATATTCGAGATCGTTTAATAAATGAGCGGAGCTCGAGTCGAGCACTTATGCTCGTGAGTCGGTTCGTGAACAACTCGTTTAAAAAGGCTCACGAGTAGCTCGTTTGATAGGCTCGCGAGTTGCTCGTTAAATAAGCTTACGAGCCTATCAAAACGATGTCGTTTTGATGCCAAACTAAAAAATATGCTTCAGCCAAGCCACCCGGCTCCCCACTTCATTTTTTGCTATTTCGTTTCTCTTTCACTGAAACTGCTATTTTGATTTCCTCAATGAAACGATATTAAAAATGAATTTTCTTAATTTTTTTACTAATTCTTAACGAGGTCGAACACAAATAGTAGCAGGAAACGAGCTCGAACTTATTTGCAAGCTAAAACTCGAGCTCTAGATGAGCTCGAATTCAAGCTTAATTGCGAGCTCAAATAACAACATGAAACAGCCAAGCTCGTGGGCCTAAAAGGAGCCAAGCTTGTGAGCCTCAAAACGAGCCAAGCTCACGAGCTGAGCTCGAACTTTCAAATTTCCAAATGAGCTCGACTCGAGCTTGAGCTCGTGGAATTTAACACAACCCGAGCTCGAGCAGCACAATACTCGGCTCGGTTCAGCTCATTTGCAGCCCTACATGCTGGAATGAAATTAAATCAAAGCATCAAATTGTGTTCATCAAAATATAGTTCAATCAAATCCATAATTTATACACTTTTTGGAATTTAATGGGAAAATATTTATCATGAAACCAACCTACAATTTAAAAAGTCAGAGTTGAGTACGATCTCTCTTATAATTAGTGTGCTTATACACCTAGCATGCTCATTAGTCGCACACACTTACACTGATAGCTAGTCAATAAAAAATCTTAAAAAAAGAAAAAATTAAACACCTATACAAAAGAACACCTATACAAAACTATGGGAGTCTGCTACCTAATGTAAGAGAACAAATGAGATTACATGATTCTCGTTAAAATATAATTTCAGTTGATTATTATTTATTATATTCCAAATATTAGTATGATAAATTATTTAGTTAATTTTTTAAAAAATAAGAATTTTTTGTTGAAAATTTATTAAATTTGATAGGCAGTATTTTTATTAAATTAAAGATACACAATAGAATTATGAGTATGATTTTCTTGTTTTTGAATGATAGAATTATGAGTATGATTTAAAATTATATTTTTTTTTTATCTAGTTTATTTGTTTTATGTTATTAATATTATGATCTAAATTTTTGTAGAGCAAGTTAATTGATTAATGAATTGTATAATTAAAAGTTGCATTTCTTAATTGAATATAATTATAATTATGAATTAAAATTATTATGTTATTCACTATCCAAAGTTTGGATAATCTAAGTCCGTTATGATTTAAATCGATATTTGTTTATATATGGTGTAGTTTGATTGGTTTTAAATCAAATTAAAATTATAAGAAAAATAAAAAAAATAGTGTTGCAGTAGATGCCCTTGCGATGTTATGATTTAAATTGATATATATATATTTTTTAAAAAAATAATGAATATATTTCTAAAAAAAATTAATATATAAAATCCATAACAGATTTCTTCAAAAAAATAAAAATAAATTTTTCGAATTTGTTATTATTTAACTGTGAAAAATAGAAATACAGTCCAGAATTGAATTTGTTATGTATCAATTCCTCTTGCTAGCAGATTTTTTTTTTCTTTTTTTAATGTGAAAAGAAAGTTTATTTATATAAAAAACAGTAGTAACAGTACTAATATATATATAAAAAAAGGAAGGATCAGCTTGCCAATTGTCCAAACAAATTCCTTATCCATGTTCTCCAAGGAAGCCAACCATTAAACCGCATAAGAAACTTCCAACCCACTCCAGAACATACCCAACACCCAACTTAACCATTGTTTGGTAATTTCGCTTCACCGCGTAACTAATTTTCATTCAATCATAGCTATACACGTAATCCAAGTCGCCAGTCCAAATTCCTAATTCCAACGCGTTTTCCAGATTTTTCTTCTATTCCTCCTCCTTTAAATACAGAACTTTCGTTCCTAATTAGTTCAATTCAAACCAAAAGATAATTCAGAAGAATTTTTTTCATAAGTTTCTTTCGTAACTTGACGGTTTCTAAGCTGATGGCGATGATGATGTCAATTTTCAGTTCTTTTGATGCCTTAGGCGCAGAATTGTATGGCCAGAAACTGATATTTTCTGCAAATCAAGGTACTAAATCTGAAGTGGAGTCAATAAAGAAGAGTGTAGCGGAAGGGAAAAGCTCTTCTTCCTCGCCGATGAGAGAAAAGGGGTCAACGCTGCCGCAGTCGCAACCACAACAGAGACGGAGGAGGCCGAGATTTGCACCAGAATTTGATGGGTTGCATTGTTTCGAGACCATACTTCCTTACTGATTGATTTGCTAAAATTGGATTTATTTTCTATTAACTTGTATATTAATGATTCGATAAGCTAAAGGAAATTCTTTTAAAGAGTGATGAAACTAAATGTATCCAAAATTCCTACTTGTTGTCAACATTTTTTCATGAAAACTTGAGTTTGACTTTTTAAATTGAGACAAATTTTTACCTTAAAATTAATAAATTATTCAATTTAATTGCATAGATTAGAGTATTATTGATTGTTATCCAAATACGATAAATAACTGTTAATATTTATGAGTTTTAAAAGTTAAATGATCATATTTGTAGAACTTATTTAATGAAAGTAATATATATACTTTATAATAAAGTAATATATATTTACTTTGAAGTTAAATTTTACTTCAGTCTACTAGTTAATATTTTTAATTTTATCATCAATTTAACTAACTATTTAGATTTTATGTTTTAATTATTTACATATTTAGTTCACATATAAAATTAATTACTGAATAAATGTAACAGTCTTTCATTTGGACTAATATATGTTAAATGATATGCATACATCTTAATGAACACAAAATAATTCAGTTATACATAAGATATTCCTAACAATCTTGAACATATTGATAAACAATCTTGAACATATTGATAAAAGACTAAAATAATTCAATTATACATAAGATATTCCTAACAATCTTGAACATATTGATAAACAATCTTGAACATATTGATAAAAGACTAGAGGGTCAGTTGCCACATTCATTGTAATTATAACCATCATCAATCACATAGAAACTGAATATATTTTACAAAACAAATCTACTACCAAATAAAGCATATAAAAATATAATATAAACATGACAAATTAACACTTACTGAAATTAAACAGTCCCAAATACTGGGACACTCATATAAGTAGTGTGCTAATGAAGTACCTTCGGTATCATTGCCTTAGTGAGCAGATCCGCAATCATGGAGTTCGTTCCAATATGCTCTATGGATATCTATCCACTCTGTACCCTTATCTACATAGCTAGAAACTTAATCTCAATGTGTTTCGATAGAGACAAGCTTCTGTTGTTGTTGGAGAATAGAACTGCTACTCTATGTCATAGTATAACTTTAATGGTCTTTTAATGCTAATAACAATATGCAGCCTTGTGAGAAAGTTCTCAGCTAGATTGCCTAATCGAACGCCTCATAACTTGCTACTAATTTTGCTTCCATGGTGGAGGTAACTACAAGAGTTTGTTTTACACTCTTTTAAGAAATAATATCACTAGCCAAGAGATATATGTAGCTTGATGTGGATTTTCTACTATCTTGGCATCTAGCAAAATCAAAATTAGTATACCCAATGATCTCAAGCTGATTTCATCTCTTATATGTGAGCATATGTCCATTCGTTCTTTAAAGATATCTTAAAACTCTTTTGGGTGATTTTCAATGTTCCATTTCTAGATTACTAAGATATCGTCCTAACATGCCAACTATGAATGAAATATTTGGACGAGTGAAAACTTGAGCATACATCAGATTCCCAACTGCCGACGCATATGAAATCTTCTACATCTCCTAAAGCTTAAGTTCACCCTTCGGACACTGAGCAAGACTGAATTTATCTCCTTTAGCGACTGAGGTATGAATTGGTCTACTATTTTTATACTAAATCTCTTATGCACTTTTCTCAATATAGCACTTTTACGATAATCCAAGACTACCTCGAGAATGATCTCGATATATCTGGATCCCTAACACAAAATAATTTACCTAAATCTTTCATCTCAAAATGTTTTGAGAGAAAAAATTTGTTTTTTTAGCAAGTTCTTACAGTTAGTTGCAAGCAATATGACATTTACATACAAGACCAAAAAGATAAACCTACTCCCACAAAACTTGTCATACACACAATATTCTGTAGCATTTGTCTCAAAACCAAATGTGACAACTACTTCATAGAACTTAAAGTTGTTTGGAAATTATGGAGATCACTATAAACCAAAACACGTAGCGAAACAAAAATTTTTGATATCTGATTTCCTCCTAGGATCCATATAACTCATTTAATTCGATGAAATGAATCAAAAACTAACATTTTTTATTATCCGAAATCTTTCTTGAACAAAAAGATGTGTGGATCATGAACACCTTCTATCAATATCCACACGAATGCTTCCATCCGGAGTACTAACTCGCTGAACGGCAAATCGATGGAATTAAAAAATATCCACACGAATGCTTCCGTCTGGAGTTCTAACTCGTTGAACGGCAAATCGATTGAATTGAAAATTGTCTTCTTAAGACAATTAGGGTTTCACATTTTTTTCTCTTCCTTTCCTACATGTTTTTTGTATGTTGGTCTCTAAGAGATTTTTTCTGATTAAAATGCTATCTTATTTAGCCTTTTAATTTCCAATTCCAAATTGGGTAAAAAGAGAAAAACACAATCCATATTTAATATGGATGTTGACGGCCCTGTTTTGCCGCCGCGACTCTCTCCGGCTTTTGGGCCGAAAAGGCTAAAAATTCGATTTTGAAAAGGCAGGCGATAAAGCATTTTTCGGTTGCGGTGTCGAACTAGTCGGTCTTAAAATTGTTTTGAGTCGCCACCCATTTCGGGAACCGGTTTTAGAAAAACAAAAAAAAAAATTTACTCCGTTTTTAATTTTTGGATAAGGCAAAATCCGAACCGAAAATTCTGAAGTAAGAGGGTAGGCCGTTAGCCGAAATTTCATTTCAACTAACGCCCGGATTTACCGGCCTCTGAAACCAATTTAGTTTTCCGAAAAATTAAAGTTAAGACTGTTATTTTGAAAAGCAACTAGCGATGTTCCTAAACAGTGATAACGTCGTTTGTACAAATCACAAAACAGAAAGCGATAAATTGCGGAAATTAAATCGTAGAAAAATAAACAGCCCTTAGTTCTAAAAATATTCTTTCTCCGATTTCCGGAGAAAATAATTACAAATGAGTCCTAAAATTTACATTCTACCCGAACAAAACCGAATTTAAAACCCGGCGCCCAAAATTAGCAATTAAAGGCAATCATGAAAAATTACAATTTAGTCCCCTAAATTTATAAGATTTACAAAAAGGTCCCGGGAGGGGAAAAATCGCCATTCAGCCCATAAACATTCAAACATTGCAAAATAACATACAAAACATGTAAAACACATCAATAAAGCAATTAAACGCAAAATATGGAAAATTACATTTTAGTCCCCCATATTTTACAAAATTACATTTTGCCCTAAAAGTCATTTTTATTACAAAATCAACATCAAAGCAGTTTATAATCATGCAAAACATGTCAATTTATCGATTTGGTTCAAATGTGGAAAATTACCGTTTTGGTCCTCCAATTTTGGAAAATTACAATTTGGTCCTTATTTTGCAAATTTTATCAAAACAACCCTACATTCATGCCAAATGACCAAACAACACAGGTAACATGCATGAACATTCACCACAAGCAAAAACATGTAAAATTTCCATTTTAGCCCTCCTAATATTGCCAAATTACCAAACTGCCCCTCATGCATAATTTTTCCTCAAAACAGGCCCTATTTCCAGAATCTAACCCAAACCATACAATCTAAACAGCAGTCTCAAATGTTAACACAGCAGCAAAGACAGTCTAAACCACAATGATACAGGCAGCACTAACTAATTAAACAGCCTAAACAGCACATTAGTTACCTTAAAGGCAGACTGAAATGCAAACTGATAGAACTGAGGTGCAAAGCATGGCAGCATGCTTGTATTAGCTTGGAGCAGAATAAATGCAGGAGGTATTTGGAAAGCAAACAAAAAGGAGATATACAGCAATGAAAGGAATATAGATTGACCTTAATGCAGCATAAGCAAATATGAGTGCATTCTGCTTACTAACCCTAAACAGATTTGCCTTAAACAATATAGCCAATTCAGCATGCACAATAACTCAGCAAATTGAGAGTTCATCAAACAATCTGCTTACATATAACACAGCAGCAATCAAAACATTGATTAACAATTGTAAAAGATCCTGACCACAAGCAGAAAGTATGGAAATCAATGGTGCAGTCTATGTTAAGATAACAAATAGAGACAACATGCAAAACAATCTCACACCCCAACAATTCAACAACAGAATTCATTTGTAACTTTAACAAACAACATATTAAACAGACTAAATTCACCTAACTATTTCCAGGTCTGTTGTTCATTCTCATTAGGCATTAACTTCAGAATAAATGACCATCATTAAGGGCAACAGAGACCAAGAACATAGGCATACATTTTGTGGTAAGCAAATGGAAAAATGGGAGGCAGCATGTATGGGTCTGGAAATTAAACAACTTCTGCAGGCATAACATAGCTAAGACACAATAGAAACAACCTCTGCAGGCAGAACGTAGCTAAGACACAACAGAAGCACATAGTTGAAGCTAGATAAAACAAACAAAGAAAAGAACAGAAAGGAGCAACAACATTATAATTCAAACAGCATTCACAAACTCAGCAGATTCAATTTTGATCATCAACATAGAAACAATAAGTAGCAAACACTCAATCTGGTTCCCAAGCAAACGTATTCATTATAAACGAAAACAGAAAAAGGAAGAAATCTAGAAAGTACCTCAGATGCTTTCAATCTTTATTGATAATCCAGAAATCTTTACAGCAATTATGTTCTTCTTTACAATTTCATAATCGAAATCAAAGGAAAAGGAAAATCACACAGAAACCCCTAATTTTAAAACGAAAACCCTAATTCTAAGAATTCTTAATTTCTAAACTAAGAACCCTAATTTTAGAATTCCTCCACAATTTACAGAAATCAAATGAAATCCCTCAAACAATCGAAAACAGAAAACCTCAATCTAATACAGAAAGCTTACTATTTCTGAAACCTTCCTCCAGAACTCTCTCTCTCTGATTTTTCTCTGCCTGGAAAAAATCTCTTTCTCCTCCAAAGAAGCTCCAGAACTTCCCTTTTCAAAGGAAGCCTTCGTGGCCTTTGGCTGGCCACGTCCTCCGCCTGTCTCCATCAACTCTTTCTTCGTCGTCAATTTTTCTTCTTCCTTGGTCTCACTTTCCGCCTTCTGTCTCGATCAGCCTTGTCATCTTTCAGAGGTTGTTGAGGGACAGCTCTCTCTTTCCTCTCACTGTTTCTTTTTGGTTTCGTTTTCTTCTCTGTTCATTTTCCGTTTCCTTCATCCATTTCTTTCGATCGAGGCTTTCTGTTTTTGTTTGCCTCTTTCAATCTTCATTTCTTTATTATTTTTTTTTTGTTTTTCATTAAACCAAAACAACGTCGTTTTCAAATTAAACGCTGCCGTTTTGGCCCATTCTTTCTGGCATTTCTGCTTTCCACCCCTCTGGTTTCCAAAATCCTACTTTGGCCCCCTCTTTTTTCTTTCCTCTTTCAATCGGGGCCTTCCTTCCCTTTTTCCACTTTCCAATTTTTCCTAACTTCTTTTATTTCTTTTCAATTTAATCATTTTCTCTATTTTTCTCCAAATTCTCTCAATTAAACCCTTCTAATTAATTTTTTAATTAATTAAAATTAAAAATTTAAAACATACTACCATTAAAAATCGAAATAAAAATAAAATATAGAACATTTGCCATTTTAATCTTAAAATTGATTAAGATTAAAATCAAAAATCATTTTTTTTAAATTATCTTCTTCTTTTTTTTTATATTTTTCTTTTGCAACTTGAAAAATAAAAGCACACCGAAATACGTATATTTTTGTAAATAGAAGGGGAATTTTGAGAATATTTTAAAATGCGATAAGGATTAAAACATTGCAAAATATTTTGGAAAAGAGGAAAATCGAGCTGAGTAGGAATTCTGGAAATTCCGAGCTTGGAGCTCTTATCATCCTCGGTTATTTTTGGGGTGTAAAAATCAAGCGTCAACAATGGATTTTATTTATTATTAACATTAATATAATCTAATAATAATAACTATAATATAAATGAAAAATAATAATAATAATAATAATAATAATAATAATAATAATAATAATAATAATAATAATAATAATAATATCTAATATTAATATTATTTCCAACCTAAACACATTTTTGTGTGCGAGGCGATAGGCCCATATTAATTGGCAGTAGGTATTGATGACAAAAACAATTTTTAGTTTTAAAGATTTGTTTTAAAATTTTTAGTTTTAGGGGAAGTGCCGAAACTGGTCGGTCTTAAAATTTGTTTAAAAGAGTCGCCACCCGAAAATTCGGGAAAAATTAAAAAAAAGATTTTATTTTGAAAGTGACTCCGTTTTTATTTTAAAGGCATTGGTCAATTTACAGAGATTCGGGTAAGGGGGTTGGGTACGAGGTTTAATTTGTTATTAAACCGCCGCCCGGTAAAAACCGGCCTCTGATTTGATTTTCTTTTCAATTTTTAAGTTAAAATTTTCAAAAATTCCGGAAACAAATAAAAATATCGTTTGGCGATTTTCGGTCATTCGGAGAATTAAAAATCAAACATTACGATATAAACAGAAATCAAAGTGCAGAAATTAAATAAAACCTAAGCTAATTATTCTTTCTCCGATTCGGAGAAAATAATTACAAACCGACCTATTTAAAATTACATTCTACCCTTTAAAATTCCCAAATTAAACCCAAAACCCATTATTTTCAAAAATAAACACAAGTTGAAAATTATAAAAAAAATGCCCGGAATAAAATTAACAAAGTTGTAATTTAGCTAGGAATAAAAAAAACATAAGAATATAAATAAAAATAAAAATAGAAATAAAAAAGAATCAAAGGTAAAACAGAATAAAAAAGGGAAATCATTCATCCAATGCACCTACGCAACCAGTGATCACGGACATTCTTCAACAATTCACTCATCATTTCTATTTATTTAATCAACATGTTTAGGGGAGACTTCAAATTTTATCGAAACAATTAAACAGCCAGATATGCTTTTCCAATCTATATTAAACCCAAGATGTGAAACAGAAAGAG
>CANUEY010054271.1:0-45947 GCA_948099555.1 Croton setiger | reverse complement strand
TCTGAATCGAACGCCAAATGAATGTGGAACTGTCTGGTTTATTTATAAGCCCATTTGCATAATTGGTAAGTTTTGGTATCATGCATATTAGGGACTCTTAAAGCTGGTGATGGTGAATAAATAAAATTTTCCTTGGCATTGTTTTGAAATCTGAATTCTCCCTTAATTTTCATTACCTAAAGCAGTAAAGCATAGCCGAACGACGTAGCGCAATAGATTAATTTAACCACAGGTCATCTCGCCAATATGCTGCATCAAAACTAGATAAAGAACCAAAAAGACACAACAAAATATAGAAAGAAACAAACGGTACGTATCATATCCTACATATAAAAACCCGTTGCAAACAAAACTAAAACTTCCCTCCTTCGTCGTCCTCCTCTCCCCACTGTAATCGTATTGCGGGAGAAAGACTACATTTCATGGACTTCTGGAATAAAGCTCGAAGCTTCGCCGAGGACGCTGCCAAGCGTTCTCAGGAGCTGACCAAGGAAGCCGCCAAGCGATCCCAACAGCTCTCTATCGGCTCTTCTAAGCTGTCCGAAATCGTTTTAGAAACAGCGAAACGCTCTAAGGAAATCGCCGCTGAGGCTTCTAAACGCTCTCAAGAGATTACTATTGGTTCTTCCAAGCTATCCGACATCGTATCCGAAACGGCTAAGCGTTCCAAGGAGATGGCTTCCGAGGCTTCTAAACGAGCCGACCAGATCAAGAATGAAGCCATCAAGCGAGCGGATCAAATCATTTCTCTAGCCGAAGGGATCACGCCTTCTGGTGCTTCCCAGCGCACGGAGTCTCCGGTGGAGGTGCAGCAGGAGAACAAGGAGAAGGAACTCGAGAAATTCGGCGTTACTGATGAGTTAAGAGAGTTTGTGAAAGAAATTACTATAAGCACATTTCAAGATTTTCCATTGCCAGGTAAATCATACCTATTGATCTTTTTTTTTTTTTGTCGTTTGAATGCTGAGAAAATGCGGCGGGAAATTAAATGAAATTGGTACTTCTAATGTTAAATGCTTTATATTTTGCCTACTACTGAAGAAATGCAAGAACTTTGTAAATTGGGTAGTTGTTTAATGTGTAGATGATTCGGAGATGTCTGATGTGCCCATGGTGTCAAATGTGAGACAGGATCTTACTGAGTGGCAAGAAAAGCATGCCAACCTCGTTTTATCTACTGTCAAGGTGGCTTCCTTTCTTAGTGTAGTATGTAGAATTAGATGAAACTTTCATTTACTTCAACAAATTCTTTATATTTTTTAATTACTTGTATCTTTTTGTCTAATAGTTGATATAAAATCCACCAATCGTGAATCACTTTGCTTATGTGGATCAATATATTTGGAAAGTATATTTTTAGTTTTACATAATTTTACCGTCTGGCCAGTCATCAGTAGTATGTCATCTCATTCAATTGCAATATTATGTTGAAGTCTTGCAGCCCTTTTCCAGCGAGCGAGTAAGGTTTAGCTGTAATTTGGTACTGAGATAGGTTTATTACTTCACTACACTAGTTGTTTTGCTGTCAGATTCCTTAGTTAAGTGACTACATATGTTTTGAAGAGAGGAAAAATAATAAAAATAATAAAAGCCTTCTTCCATAATCGAGTTATGATCAGTCATTTTGTGAAAAATTTCTCTAATTGACTTTGGCATACATTACATTTGATCATAGACATTCATTTAGATAATCGGAAATATTATGATTTACCCGCTGCTGCTCAGTGAAATGATGCAGTACATGTACTACAACACTTCATTAGTTATCAATTATAATTTCACTTTCGCTTTCTTGCAGGAAATATCAAAGTTCAGATATGAGTTATGCCCTCGTTTTATGAAAGAAAGAAAATTCTGGAGGATATATTTTCTTCTAGTGAACAGTCATGTTGCACCGTAAGTGACTTGCTGACTTATTTCTTGAACTGGATCTCTTTCTTTCATTTTTTTTTTTCTGTGGTATGAAACTCAGTTCATGTTACATCACATTTGTTGTATGGTATGTCCCGTAGCCGTAGGCGTTCAATTAAGCATTTTCTTAGCTTTGGAACAAAACTCAATGTTTTCATTCTACTGGTCTACTTAGTACATTTTTCTGTGGAATATGTGTTTCTTGTATTTGATTTTTCAATCATACTGCCTGGGCTCAAATTATACATATTTGCTTTTTTTTTTTTTGTGTGTGTGTTCAAGATGTAAATAATTACCAGCTTAAATACTTCACTATTAGCATGTGGCATGTGTTATTTGACTTCTCCTAGCATCTCTTTTACTTGGTGTTATTTTTTTCTAAGCAATTTTAGTTGCTGTTCTGTATGACCCTTCAATGATCATCAATATTAGATATGAGAAGCGGTACATGGAGCAGTCTACACTGAATTCTTCAAACCAAGTAAAAGATAATGAAGTGGAGGAAACTCCACAGGCCATGGTTACTTCTAAAGCAGAGGTGAAGAAATCAAACCAGCAAACTAAAGGATCATCGTTACCATCTGCTGACCAAGACTTGGATGTATTCCTTTTGGGTGGAGAAAGTGATGAAGGTCCAGGTACATCATCATTTATCCACTGGATGTTCAGTAAATAACTATCTTTTGTGGAATGTTTCCCTTAAAGTGTATATTCAGGTTGTGAATCCTATTTATATCTGAAATACCAAAATAATCTGTTTGATACGGGTTTCTCAGAAGCATAAGATAATTGATGTCACATTGACAATAATTATGGGATTTTTAATAACACTGTTTATTCACTTCAAATGAAATATCAACACACTAAATTTTTAAGCTTCTGTGGTATTTTATATTGAATTCCAATTTGATGTATTCCCCTTAACCTTTTAGCAAGCTACCCTTAAAATTCATGTTCCTCTGACCTCTGCTATTAGCTTTAACCTTTATTTCTGTAATTACCATCACTAATATGATTAAATTTGTAATTAATTTTTTCCCTCCAAAAAAAATGTAACTTTTTTCCAGTTATGAACTTTATATTTCAACTATTATGAAGTCATGCATATTTTAGAAGTATTCATCTTTTAATTTTACAAAGTATCTCATTAATGTATTGTCTGCAATCCTGGTTTGCAAGTATGGTGATCCAGTTAAGGATTTTCTTGTCTTTCATGAATTTTGATTTAGTAAATGTCTTGTTTTGTGATGTTGATGTGCATATCATATACAAGATACATACTAATATCAAGCCTGAGGACTTAAGATTTCTGTTGATCTATTTGATCTTACAGAAGATGATGATGGGATTCTCGATGATGATTTGGAAAAGATGGTGGATAGTTCGGTAATTCCTTTTTATTTTATTTGCATTGTATTTCCCATTGCGCCATTGCTTTTTGGATTAATCTTTTATTATGACGTGGTTTTGTGGCAAACATCTAATTTGCACTTTAATCAAATTCAGTTTTGAACGTTGATTTAGGAAACTAATTGGTTGAGAAGTGTAGTAAAAAAATCACCAAGATAGATTTGTTATTGAATAAAAAAACTATGGGCGTGGAATGGCCAGGAGATTCTGTTGTTCTCACTTCCATGCCCTGATGGTTGAAGCAAAGGTTTGTTAGTTGGGGTTGGGATCGCAACATCTGCCAAATGTTGGTGGATTATTAGAGAAAGCAGGACAGGGTATCCCTCATTATATAGCTTAAGCTTGCTGAATCTGAGAAAAAAAAAAAACTACTTTGGTGAACGGTGCATAACATGTAATATGACTTCTTACTTCTAGATACCTACGCACTGGGGAATAGGTTTACCTGTATCTGTGCATGCTTCATTTTGTTCTTACTTTATTTGGGATATTTTGAACCTGCAGGATGATGAGAAACAGAAGTTATAGACTATTGCATCTTAAAATTACAAGCATAAGCCCGTGAAATGAGCAAACTCAGTGGGGAGCCTATTACACGTTAAAGCTTTACGCATCATAAGTATTGTACTCTCTCTTAACCTCATTTTTCTTTGTTTTCTTCCTGTGCAAAGAATGTTAATTAAGTTTTTTAAAATGGTTAACGGTCTCTTGTTTTATAATTATAAGTGTAATTAATTAATTAACTAATGTTAAGTATTAGCGTATGATCATAACTTCATGAATGCAGTCATCATCAGGCTCACTCATATATTTAGTTAATGAAGAGAAAATAGGAATCATCATCACGAGTAGTAGTAATTTGATGAGAATCCTTGCAGGGGAGTGAATGAAGATGATGAAGATTGCGTATTTATTTTGATAGCTTTTGAGATATATTAGTTGCATAGTTAGTGATTTGTGAGGTTGGACTTGGTTGGGAGAGTGATGATATGTCCAAACTAACTTGTGAAAAAGATGGAAAACGGGCTTTTCAGAAATTGGAATTCCGTGTGCCTTTTTTTTAATTGGGACATCATCACCAATAAAAATAATGTGTTAGAACATTTTAAAATGTCTGGTATTTATTTTAAGATTAAGATGATTTGGAATTAATCCTAGTTTTTGTACTCACAACTAGGAATACAAAATGATGTTGGCTAATGAATTTTGAAAATAAACATCAAATCAAATGTCAAAATCTGTAAATTTAATATTAGTATGGTTGGGGACGACAAATATTGAATGAAGGGACCCCCTCCCCTCCCCTCCAACATCTTCGCTTTAACAAACAACGCTTCCTTTCTATACCATTTATTTTTCTGATCCACCTATTTCTGATTTTTTCCTCACCGACATACTTATTATTTGGTTTGTTAAGCTATGAACTTCTTGTGTGTCATCTACAGGCTAAATTAATCATATATATATATATATTTTAAATTATAGAGGAGTCACAATTGATGCTGAAATTTATTTGAAAAAAAAATGATGCAAATAGCATGGATGATAGGAATCAAATTCGATTCAATATGTATTAGCTAAATTAATCAAATTTTAATACTACCCTAATAAATGATTAACAATTGTATTTTATTGTATAAGCTTTCTTCAGATTATCATTTTTTTTTTTCATTATGCATCAATTAAATGTGGATAATACTCATTTGTTAGTTCGATGAATGTTTCAAAACCTGGTTTTGATATTCCAAATTTTATTTTAGCTCATCATCCTGCTATGCAATAATACAGAAGCTTCTCTTTTTTTTTAAAAAAAAAAAAAAGAAAAATAATAATAATAGCAAAAGAGTAAATAATGTTTAAAATGATAATTAATTATCCACTTGGTAGCCAATTTTTTTTTTTTTAATATCTTCGAAATTTTTTTATATTTTCATAAAATTAAAAAGCTTTTGAGGCTAAAAAAAAAAAAATTAGTTTGATTAAAGAATCATAAATGACATATAATTCTCTTTTACATGATTCTCTCGTGTTTGGACATCACATCTCCTTCTATAAACTATAAAGTTGTTATTTCCTACTTTTCTTGTGTGGAGTTGGTTCTGTTCCTAATTAATTTTCTCTTTTTTTTTTTTAATTATTTCATTCACAAAATGGATCAATTGCATGTAATTGGGAAAAATTAATAATTAAGATATTTCTTCAGATGAATATATATATATATATATATTTCTTTGTGTTTAATTCTTCTTCTTTTTTCATAATAAAAGTAAAATTTACGGTAGAACTTATAGAAATTTTTTTATCATACTACCGATCAACAATACTTGACACACTGCGTATCTAGGACATTACTGCATACTATTATATTTTTGTATCATGAGAATAAAAAAAGTAAATTAACACTTTATTTAGAATTATTCACAAGTTGGGTTCTAACTGTAAAAATAGAAAATTGTCTAAACAGTTTGATTAATGGAATTCAGTTTGAGAAAAGACATAGCAGCTAACATTTACTCTTTAATTAATTGCCACATAATCTTTTTAAACAAAAAAAGTATTAATTCAGTTAGCAATTTCTGTTAATTCCCAATATTATTTCTTTCATAATTATAATTAAATATTGCATGTCCAATCTTTTTTTTTTTTTAATTAATGGTACTATTTCTTTTTTAAAATGACAAGTAAGGGGACATAAGAATTTGCAATATGCACTTTGACAATAACAGCCAGATTTATTTATCTAACCATAGAATCACTCCTACCTAATATATATATATATATATATAATATATTTCCTCTTCAAAGCCCTTCTTTCTATTAGTTTAATTAGTAAACTAATTAATTTGGATTTATAATTAAAAATTATTTTTGGAAAATCATAGCTGTATTTTCTTAAGGTGGCAAAGGAATTGATTTTGCAACATCATAGAATACTGAATTACACAATCAATTAAAAACTATTACTATTAATTGATGGCTTACGCAGGTGCTTCATAAGATGATGGTTTGACAAAATATATATTTACATTAGACCACATCGTCCACCCTAATATATATTTAATCTAATAATCAAACTTCTTTCAGATTTTAATAATTATTTTTAGAATAATTTGAATGATTTATCTTTTTTATAAACAGCTATTATAAACAACTAACACAAATATAATTCTTAAATTTATTATTGCTATATAAAAATAATAATAGTTTGCTTGGGAATGTTTCCAATGGCAGTTATTATGGTTATGAATAAAAGCAAGAAAATGCTCATCGTCCATGTGAGCAAAAATGAACAAAATGTGAGCTTCAATTTAGGTTTTGTATACTTTTATTGGTATGAAAGTTTTCATCTTTTTTCCTTTTTCAATTTTCATTCCTTTGATATTATTATTATTATTGGAATTTTCTCCATTTAATAATTGATTTATGTTATGAGACTCTTCTTTTCCTCATTTTCACACTTTTCAACAATATTAATAATAATCAATTATTCTGTTGCGTCTGATGTTTTTCTGTTCATAGTTTGAGTATTATGTCAAATTTATACTTAATTAATATAAAAATCAATTTCGATTTAAAGGTTGTTTTTGCTTCTACTTTTAATTAATATATCAAATTAGGAAATTTCAATTATTAGTATTTTTTTAACATAATTATTAGTGAGTTTTTACTTCAATATGTATTTGTTGCTCTTTTTCACTAATATCACCAAATTTTTGTCCGCTTTTAAACTTTGATTTTACTCTTAGTATTTCAGTTTTATCAAAAACAAATGACCAAACTTTATTTGCAATGTCAAAACTAAGTCGGCCTTTAAAATGTTTTAAAGTCGCCACTATTCGGGAATTAATTTTATTTTTTTAAAATATTTTCAGTTTTATTTTAAAAAGATGACTCCATTTATTTTTAATTAGTCAAGGTCTGGAATTGAAAATCATGAGCAATGGAGTTGAGCACATTAATTAAAATTTAATTTTAATTAATGTCTGAATTTACCGATTTCTAATAAATCATTTTATTTTCCAAAAATAAATTAAATTTTATTGGAGAAAAAGCATTTTTTATTAATGCGGCAAAGTTATGTTGGTAAGTGGTAAATTGAACATGTTATGAACATAACTTGAAATATAAAAGAAATGAAAGCAAATATAATATTACCATGACTTTTACTTATCTTGAAAACAAAAAAGTAATGCTAATGCTAATTGAATATAAAGAACCTTATGCTCTTAAATTTAAAAAATTGTTATAAACTGAAAAGAACATATATGAAAAACAATCCAATAGTAAACGGAAGTAAATAGAAAATTATATTTGATAGTTAGTAAATGTATTACTTTTGAGATTCAATGTAATCAAATGTTATGATATTGCCATGAACGATGTTTGTAAAATGTTTGGTTTTATGTTTTATATTTTGTCAAATAATTAAAGTACTCACTAAACGTATTGTTTAATGAGTTTAATTTTCTAAAATTGTAAGTTACAGAGATAAAATACACAAATAGAAATAATCAAAAAAGTAGAATCAGAGTGTACAATAGGAAGTAAAGTGAAGAGCTTAATGGTACTTAGTTTGACATGTACTGTAAATATAAAAAAAATGTAAATGTTTTTGGATAAAGATTTATATACTTTGTAAATTATGTTATGTTAAAAAAAAAAATTGTATTCAATGTATGTTCTATATATCATGTAGTATATATTGTTGTACACTTGGTTCGAATAGAAATAATCAAATTAAGGGGTGTTTTACTTATTCTACGTACTTACCTTTAACCTCCGTCTCCATGAAGAAATTGACAATTATACAGGACTTGACAGTTCTTGTTGTTTACAATGGCGCGAACATTCTCACTGCTCAAAAATTTAAGCATAATTCATTATTAGAAATCATTATTAGAATTGAGAAAATAAAAATAATTGTTCGTTTTTAAAAGAAATAACTGTTTATAATATGTTTTATGCGATAAGATGTGTATTAAAAGGAAATAAATATTTCATTAAGTATAAAAAATGGATTCATGGGATAAATTTTTATAAATTGAATAAATTATTACGAAATTTAAAAAATTAAAATACAATTCATAATTTTTTATATTAATATATTGGGAGTGAACGTGTGGGACAATATATTTTTTTTTTTTTCCTTCGAGATGATGGGAACGAAATTTTTGATACATAAAAAGTAAAATAATTTCTCATCGCGATAATTAGATTGTCTAGTAAACAAAATAATATGAATTTAAGTCTAAGAATAAAAAAAATAATCATTTAAAAATTTAGTAAGAAAATTGGTATAAACTATTTTTGGACATTGACATTAATGATCATGTAAATAAATATTAATATGAAGAATTAATTTTTATATTATTAATTACATATATTTATTAAATAAATAATTACAAAAGTTAATTTTTCATTATTAATTGTTAGAATGATTTTTATATATTTGATACAATTAATTTATTTAAAAAATAAATAAATTGTTTAGATAATATTTTAATACGTAATTTTGTTGCTACCTCAATCTCATAATTAGTGTCTATGTTTTCATACTGATCAGAGTATATTATTAAAATAGTAAAATATATTATGTAGTTAAAATTTAATATAATTATTATAGTATGTTATATTATAAATTAAATACTTATTATTATGTTGAAAGTTTTAGGAAATTTAGCATTGTATTTTAAGAATTGGTGGAAGCTACTAGTTTTGATATTTTGTAAGTGAAAACAAACATTTACCAAATTGGTTGACCTTAACGATGATGTCCCAATAATTATTAACCTCTAATTCTGCTACTAACTCTATATTGGATCTGTTTTTGCAAATATAAATATGTCTTAGTGAATCTCACTAATTTTACACTTGTAATTATTCTGTTTTTAACATACATGATAAATTACATTTTTAATTATAGTTCTTAAAAATGAGATGCAAGCAATTTGCGTTTTAGCTAGTAAATTTCAGTAGCCCAGGTATATTGTTTCTCTTATTCCCAAATTGTTGGTATATTTTTTTAGATAGCAGTTTTGTGTTTGTATTTTTAAAAAATTACTATTTTGTCATTTCTCTTTTTTTTCATTATAAAATATATTTAAAACAATAATAATATGTTCTTTTAAAAAACAAAAAACACTAATATGCCTGAAAAATTAAGAATAATCGGCTAATCGAATGATATTTTAGCATTTCTCGCAAATATATATTATTAGCCGATGGAAAACGCAATCGAAGGTCATAAGCTATATACTAACACCGATTCAAATAGCTACGATGATCTAGACTCTCCAGGCGAACATGAGTCGATTGACACCGATTTTATTGTTGTTTATCGGCCGAAACTGAAGTTGGATTTTGATTTCTGACGTTGAGAATTTCAAATTAATATATTCACTTGCGGAAATTGAAAGTTTAATTTTGCAAGTGAAAAAGTTTATTTTGGTTATTGACTAGGGTTCAAGATGAATATTGGTTCTAAGCGTATGAGAGTTGATTATTGTAAAACTCAAACAAATTTACCTCCCTACTATTCAGCACATTAAAAAAAATTTGAAAATCTAAAAACTGACATCCTTATCTTAACATGTTGCAATCCCGAAGAAGAGCAAGTGCTTCAACAACTTTAGCCCCGAACTGTCCATCAAAATAACCAGATATAGCTTTAATGAAATTGCCTTCCTCGTCTTCAAACAAAACACCATAGCTGCTCATAGTTTAATATCACTTACTTTAATACTCTACATATTAAACTAATTTGTTAAAAAATAGTATTTTTTTGAAGCGTATTTATTTAAAAATAGCTGAAATTGTATGCATAAATAATATGATAAATATTTATGTTTGTAGAATAAAATATTTTTTAAGAGCATTACAATAAAATATTTAACATTTTTAAATATTAGATACTGAAATCTTAATATCGTAATAAAAGATTCCTAGATAATAAAAATTGTACTACCTTTCAATTTTAAAAATATAAAGATTTTAAGTTCTTTATGGTTATAAATAATAAAAAATATTGATATTTTAAATAAAAATATGTAATTTATTTTTAGTGCAAAATTTGTAATGGATGTTTCCGAAGATGACTAGCATTTAAACATTCATCCATCTATTACTATTCTCAAAAACAAAAACGATCATCTTCGACGGCGAAAGTCTCGCAATTTCTCGTGATATATTGTCGGCGTATCGACAACAAACTTAATTCCCCGAATGGAAGGGCGAGGACGAACCGCATACCAACCCATTATACGGAAGATCAATGAGCCGGCCATATTATATAGCCACGTATCACTTTTTGATGGCTCGATCACTTGCCACGTCAAATTATGATAATACCGATGGGTCCCTTTTGCATCCGTATTTAGCTGGCGAGCATTTATTGGCGGAGCAATTTCTCAACTTAACTAGAGTCAACATGTAAACCATAGTTAATGTTTAACCATGGTCTATTAAAAACTGAAAAACAGAGACGCGAGTCATCAACCGGTGTACACCAATTAGCTTTTATCTCAACCACACCGCTTTCTGCTTATTATTATTGTTATAAATCCCTCTCTTTCTTTCTCGTTTTTTTTCTCTGTTAGTATTCTTTTATTAACGCCGGCGGCGCTTCCCGGCGAGCTTACACAACTACCTCGCCGGGAGATTGGCAAGATTGTAATCAAATTTGAGGTTCACTTGATTCAAATTTCTTTTTAGTTGATGATTTTGGGCAATGAGAGTGAAGTAAGGTTTTGAAAGTGAATTAGGGAAGGAATTCGGATCATTCGAGGAGGAAATGAAGATATTGTTTGATTTTTTAAATTAGGAATATTATTTGTCTTTTGTTTTTCTTTTTTTTTTTCGTTCTTGATCTGTTTCTACTTTTTAGCAATTTTGGATCTTGAGGACTCCTAGAGAAAAAATCGCGGAGGAAGATAAGGTCGATGTTTTCTGGTTGATTAGATTCTATTCATTTCAAAATTAAGGGTCTCCGTTACCATTGCCGATCCTACATTGTTGAAAAATTGAGGCCTGGCGTGTGGATTGAGTAGGGGGTGAGTACATGGACAGAAATGTGCGGAATAGATAGAAGTGAGAGGAAGCGTGGTGAAATTGTTGAGGTTGAAAAAGGTATGGGGATGGTTAAAGGAGTTGAGAAGGTGAAGAGTATATCGAGGTCTAAAATGAAGATGTGGATGATACGCGCCACCACTTCGGTTTTACTGTGGACATGTATTGTTCAATTGACCACGATCGGTGAGATGTGGGGACCTAGGGTTTTGAAAGGATGGCCTGCTTGTTTTTCGCATGAATCCGCCGCTGCTTTGGACGAGAGGCTTACCGTCCTACCTGCTCGAGTGTTGCCGCCCAAGAGTAAGTCGATTAATGTTGTTTTTTTGTTCATAATTTTACTTTCTGTCTCTGTGATTTTACTGACATTGGTTTTTTAACGTGAGTAGAAACATGCCTCCACAATTTTAGACGGAAGAAAAGAAAAAAGAACGAGAGATTCTCATATAATTCTTTTTCTTAATTGTTTTGGACTATAAATTAGATAGAAGATCATATAATTTTGATCGCTTTCTCAATTTTTAGATTGATCGTCTTAGTACCAGGAAGCTCTTGAAACTAGAAGCATGCATTAGGAAGTAGGAGATTCTAGAAAGGGTTATGGATTAAAGGTGTGTTTTGCATGTTTTGTACCTAATGAAAGTGTTGATGATGCAAGTTATCCCATCAGGAGAATATCTGCAAACTAACCTAGAGTTTCTTCTGGTGGACCATTCATTAGACGAGCTTGTTTGCTTCTGATACTTTACTTCAAATTCCAGGAGCATGATGCTAATTCATTTGTGGATTCTTGTTCTTTTGTATTAATATTTAGTTATGTGCTAATTGAGTGGTTTAATGTTGTTCACTAGTAAGTATTTGACAATTGACTAATGGTACTTATTAAACTCAATTTTTTTTATAGGGGTTTATAAGAACAATGGATATCTTATGGTTTCGTGCAACGGAGGTCTAAATCAAATGAGAGCGGCGGTGAGTGGTTGGGCATGGGCAACCAAATTGTTACAATTGATGTTTTCTGGATTTATTTGGTCATTCTTATGAGTCTTTTCTCATCCTTCGCAGATTTGTGATATGGTCGCTATTGCAAGGTATTTGAATGTCACACTCATAGTACCAGAGCTTGATAAAACTTCCTTTTGGGCTGATCCCAGGTGAGTTCTTAGTTCCATGCTAATTTTTTAAGTTATTGAATCTTAATAATTCAGAATATGTACAAGTTTCTTTTGTCTTTTTTTTTATCTGTGGAGGCATATAGGTTCATTTCTGAGAATTTTGTACTCTTGCAGTGAGTTCCAAGATATATTTGATGTAGATCATTTTATTACATCTTTGAGAGATGAGGTTCGAATATTGAAAGAATTGCCTCCCAGGCTGAAGAGAAGAATGGAACTAGGGATGACCTATACCATGGCACCAGTTAGTTGGTCTGATTTATCTTATTATCATAACCAGGTTTGTACAGTTTATGTATCCTCTGTTGTTTTATATCAAAGCTGCATCAGATATTTTGAAACAGATTACATCTTACCTAAACTGGAACATCTGATATTTTTTTTTTAATCCTTTGTATAATTCATGTGTTTATATTTATTTATATTCTTTGTACTGATTGCATGATTCTTTTTCCTTATTTGCTGCTGCAGATTCTTCCTTTGATACAGAAGTACAAAGTTCTACATCTTAATAGAACTGATGCTCGGCTTGCCAATAACCGTCAGCCTCTGGAGATTCAGAAATTGCGCTGCCGAGTGAATTTTAGTGCTTTGAGATTCACTTCTCAGATAGAGGAGTTGGGTAAGAGAGTTATAAAGCTTCTTAGGCAGAATGGTCCGTTTTTAGTACTCCACCTGAGATATGAAATGGACATGCTGGCATTTTCTGGCTGCACGCAAGGTTGCAACAATGAGGAAGTAGAAGAATTGACAAGAATGAGGTGTGCTTTGCAGATCTATTTGTGTTCTATTTGGCACCAACAGCTTGATATCTTAATCTGATAGTCCATCACATGATTTTCTTATGTAAACAGATATGCTTATCCTTGGTGGAAAGAGAAGATAATAAATTCCGACCTAAAACGAAAAGATGGATTGTGCCCTTTGACACCAGAGGAAACTGCTCTTACTCTGAGGGCATTAGACATTGATCCAAATATTCAGATTTATATTGCAGCAGGTGAGATATATGGTGGAGAAAGAAGGATGGCTAATCTTGCTGCAGCTTATCCAAAACTGGTTAGTATGATGAAACTGCTGTCATCTGTGTTAAACATTTATATAATCAGGGGCTCTTATTAGCTTTTGTTTTTTCTTTACAGGTTAGGAAGGAAACGCTTTTAGAACCATCAGATCTTAGGTTTTTTCAAAATCACTCATCCCAGATGGCAGCACTAGATTATCTTGTTTCATTGGAGAGTGATATTTTTGTGCCAACATACGATGGCAACATGGCTAAGGTTGTTGAAGGCCACCGGAGGTATATTTTTGTTGCCACCCTTCCCCCTGAACCCCAACCCAATATATGTAGTAGGTTATATTTAAAATTTTAAACTAATTTAGTGGTTTTCTTTCTTTGGCTTCAGATAAATAATTTTGGAATTGAAATTCCTCCAGTTTTAGGATTCCAATTGTTCTCTCAATCAGAATATAAATTTGTGTATGCTCCTAGTTCCAGACAGGGTTCTTTATTCTGGCTGTGATACTATTAACATACTTAGAATTTTGGGAAGTTAATGGATATCAAATAAGACAAAAATTCTAACATTTATCATGATGTGGTTTTGATCTAATCTTCTGAAAGTAGTTATGATGCTATTTCCTGTCATTCATCACTCCCCTGCAAAGATTATAATATTTATCTTCCTTCATAACCTCTATTGTTCCAATGCTTCTTCAGGTTCCTTGGTTACAAGAAGACAATTTTACTGGACAGAAGGCTTTTGGTTGATCTGATAGATAGGTACAATAACGGGTTGCTGAGTTGGGACGAGTTCTCTTATGCAGTGAAAGAAGCACATTCAAATAGGATGGGGAATCCAATAAAGAGGTTGGTGATCCCAGACCGGCCAAAGGAAGAGGATTACTTCTATTCAAACCCAGAAGAATGCTTACAGCCATCAGAAGAAGAAGATATCGTGGATCCATTAAGCAGCACATGAGGGTCATTTAGGAGGATTGTGATGGACGGTTGATGCAAAATTGGTCTCCACAGTGCCTAGTAGTTCTACCATAGATGGAGGGATGACTCTCTACAGAAAGGGGTATAGTGAAAAAAAGAAAGGAAGATATTGAGGCAACGGATTAAAGAAATATATAATGGGTGGGGGGTGGTAAGTAACACTCGAAGAAAAGGCTGAGGATGGGGATATGAGTGGGAGCAATTTTAGGAAGTTGTGATCTTTATTATAATGCGAATAATCCAAATTGATGTATAGAAGCAGCCCTGCCATTACAGGGTGAAGTTAAACCAACAGAATCGAGGGAGGGATATGCAAATATAAAATGTGGCCTCGCCTCATAAAGGAAGGTTTTACTTCTCCATCCTTCCATTTTGTACCCTTTTCTTTTTAATCGCTTTGTTCGTTCGTTTTTTAATGATAATATTGTGATTTTGTATTTGATCAAAACGGAGTAGATAAAACTTAGTTGTCCATGAAATTAAGTAATGACATAACTAAAGACAACATGCCAGCTCTAAGAATAGACGTTGAGAATGATGTTTGGTCTTCTTTGTTTAGTTTATAATATTTTCATATAAATAAAATGCGCATATGCTTTATTATTATTAGTTGGGATCTAAAATCTGGATTATTTTTATTAAATCGAATCTTTGCTCGCTGAAGTGATTTCCACCGATGATGACAAAGGCATTAAAATTAATGGTAGACGATACTGCTTAAGATGCTCTGAGGCCCACTTACAGTTTTTGGGTCTATGATTATGACACCGAATATGCCTTCCCTTAATTTTAAAGAACACACATATATACTTAGGACCTCATCCTCTATTATTACATGCTACATTCCAACGGTTGGTTTTAATATTAGCAAGTTCCTTATTAAAATCAATACAATTTTTTCTTTCCATAAACAAGAATATGAATAGAAAGAAAGAAGAAATTGTCAGTCAAATGATATAATAAGTGAAAAGTTGAAGTTGGATTTACATTAGTTGTTTTTATTGAAATCATTATCATTTGGTCCTAAAAGCACCACGGAATTTGATCAAATAATCAACTCAGTTGCTTTCAATGACCCAAAAACAAACAAAACCAAAAGAGAATAGTCTAAAGTTACTTCGTTTGTAAAAAGAAAAAGAAAACAAAATCAACAAACAAATGAAATGAATTTGACCATTAATTGACTGAAATTTAAAACAAAAGTTGATTGCAACTACTTTCATCGAATATTGCAAGTGAAAATATTGGGGCACCTTGAGCTTTTCCAATATTAATGTATAATTTATTGACTAAAATAAAAGTGTAAACAATTACATATTTAAATTGAAACAATTAACTACTAAATTGTTCTCATTGTTATGGACTCGGAATCAAGTAACACAACAACTTTGGCCGTTGAATTCTATGCATCATTGAGCTCGAAGGGGAAAATGAGAGTTTAGTAGTGGAGCAACTTATGAGGAAGGAGACTCTTTTGCTTATTGTGTGATAAGTCGGATAGAGTACAGGATTTTCAAGGTATTTGAATTAATTAAAATTATGATATGGAGATTTAGATTTATGATTACCTCACTAGTCGTAAAGTTGAATATTTGTTTGAAGAAATATTTAAAAATTAAGTAACTCAACTCTCCTCTCATGTACGAAAGTAATTTCTCCTCTTAATATAAAAATGTGTGTTTTCTTAGTTATATTTGTGGATAACTATAGGGTATTCTAATATTATATTTTTTATATTGTACTTATATGATTCTAAACAAACTATCCTAAGCCATTTGTTAATGTTTGGTAGCATTAGCTTTCTCACCTACTTTGAAAATTAGAACGGAAGCCTAAAGACATAATAATAAGGGAACAGCCCAGCGGCAAATTTGGTTGATGATTTTGATCCTTAACCTCATCCGTTGCACTGGAAGGTTTTTCATGCTTCCCATGATTTAAGTTAAGTTGATTATAGATGCAAAACAGCTTTTGGTATAATTCAGCTAAATCATTCATGACATATGCTAAATCTTTCGAATAATGCTTTTGTTGATTTATTATTGTTCTTGTTATACTATTTGGATCAGAGAGGATGAAGGGAAAAACGGATCCAATGAGTTGGAAATAATTGAATAGGTATGGTGTTTTTTTTGGTTAGGGAAAAGGTGAAACTCTTAGTCTAATAATGCTTTCAATTGAAATAAATTAGATATAATCTAGAAATAGAATAAGATTTTTACATTTGGAGTGAAAATGTATTAAACAATAAGAAAACCATCTTTCTTCTAAAAAATGAGATTGGTGGAGAAAACAACTAGGGAAAAATAATAGCAGGCCTTGGAGATTGTGAGAGATTTTCAACAAAATTGATAAGACTAATATCTCTGCTGCCATCAGTCACTTGCTTCAACATCTCAAGAACATCAAATGGGGATGCTGATTTTCTACCAAAAGAGGTCCAATAAGTCATGATCCATTTCTAGCTTTTATCTCAAAACAACTCGGCTATGCTTTGCTATTTGCTTAGTTTAGATGGGCGAGAGATTTTTTGTTTTTTTCAGCTAAAATTTTTCAGTGGATTAAATAATAATGAACTGTTTAACAAAAGAAAAAAAAAGAAAATGCATGATGTCATCTACCATGTTTAAGCCAAGACTAGGATTCCAGTATTCAAATCCACATAGATAGAAAATGTTTTCCATTATGTAATTAATAATAAACAAAATTATGTCAATAAATAATTTAGGGACATTGTCATGAGTAGAAGCTTGAATGAAAATGCAGCTTCTCAAAATTAGAATGTGGTAATGGAAACCTATTTCAGAGAGAATACAGAAAAAGAAAATGAATAATACACATTTTCGATTGTTAGGAACTCTCTATGCATCCTAACAAACCAAAAACAGCTACATGTACAAATCATCTCAGTCTCAACTGGGTAGTTTTATAAACCAGAAGAAGACATGAATAAGCCCTCCTTATTCGTCAGGCATACGGCTATCAGAACCCACCCCCCAAAAAAATATTGAATAAATTAAGGTAAAAAAGAAAAAGGAAAAAATATTGTGAAACTTTTGTACTAACTTTTACATGTCTTATGCTTCTTTAGGGCTTGACCAGATTCTTCTCCATTTGAGACTCTTGGCCGTATTGTGCCTTGATTGCCAGAAGGAACCTCATTTTCCTATTGCAAAGATTGAAATCAAATATGAGGCAGAAAATTATCATAATAACATAATAGCATAATGCTAATAAACCTTAACAATGGCTTTTGGAAGAACTGGTCTTACATTGGCCCGTTTTCCTAGCTGAATTTGCACTGAGATGCTGGCCAGAGACAAATCTACTCCAGAACTCTGCAGTGCTTGAGTTAGTGTGTTTAGTAACCTGCGGCATATAGTTCAATTATGTTATAGTCAGTATGCCAACTGAATAAGAAAATGCAAAAGCCCATGAGAGTTCAGAGTCAGTATTAAGGGCACCAACAAAATAAATGCGCCAAAGTATAAACTCACCCTTGAGAATACACACTTGAGATGTTAATTGTACCACCTTCAATGCTCAGTTCCTGTTCTTTCAGCTTATCAGCAGCGACAGCTCCATCGGTTGTACACGATTTTATATAATGTGGTTGGGGCTGATGTTGATTTGGAATGTTCTCAGCATCCGAGGTCATTCTGGGAGGCACTTGTGTTACAACACCGCCACTTCTTCCAGAGTGGAAGAAGTTTGGCTGCAGTGACATAGGGAAAGGGACCGCAGTATTTGTCATTCCAGGATGGCGATCTGCTGGTTTGAAGGTGGTAACCGAGTTCATATCAGTCTCTACTGGGTTCTGTGAACATCCTGTTATGGTTGAAGCAAGGATATTGGTTTTCTCATCCAATTTGGTTGCAAACAGTAATCCAGGACCAGCTCCACCATGTAGGCCTTGAGTTTGTTCCCCGTAACTTTCAGCTGCCCTGTTACCGTTCCTCTGTTTTATTAAAGGACAGGGTCAAATGTTGGTTTACAATGACAGCCATCATTACAATTAAAATTCGATCTATGCTTGTTTCAGTTCCAAACAGAAATATAACGAGCAGCACAGAATTTTACCCATGGTACCAATTTTGCTTGTTCGTTGTTCCATCCTTGGTATGGCCCTTCGTATTTTTGTACTTTATCCTGTAAAAATTGAATGTACTCGATTACCTGCAAAATTTTCAGACGCTGTCATCATTCAAAGATTATTTTTATATTTTTCCTATGAAAGAATGAACCAGAACAAATATTCCTGCTATCCTTCCTTCTTGTACCTCTAGTAGAAATGATGCCTTGTCTCTCTTCTGGTCTCCGTGAGGAATGAGTCCTCTCAACATCTGAAATCTGTAATTTACAAAAGAACAGAACACCATGCCGTTGGCAAATATATTAGTGATATATAGTAGATAAAAGTATTCTTTCATTGTTTATGGGTTGGCGGTTGAAGTTGAATACAATTTTGCTTCACGGAAGCAGATAATTGGAGCTTACAGGGGAGGCAGAAAAGCAGTAGATATACACACTTACCTATCGTTTATTTTGCTCCTCCTACGTTGCTCGGTGGCAGAGTGTTTTGACCGAGGCGTGCTTGCCTTCTGATCAGAGCTCTTTCCATCCACTTTCACCCTTAATTCCCCTGCAAAATTAAAGTAATTGAAACTACTGAGGAAGAAGAGCATCCAAAAATTCAAGAGATTTAAATAAAAGCAAGAATATTAAACTTACCTTTATGGACAGGTGAAGAGCTTTCTTTTTTAAGAACCACCTCTTCCTCATCATCCAAATTATCATCCTGCGTACTGCATTTGGCTGATTTTATCATTTCCATAAAGCCATGACTCTTCTGTCCTGTTGGCCTGTTAAATTTACCCATTCAATCCCATGATCAGTTCTTTAATTAGTAACCTAAATTGGAATAAGAAAACATGAATAGCATATATAGGAGATGAGAGACAGACTGAGAAGAAGAGGGAGAGCTGAAACTATTGCGATGGTTGTTCGTCGATGACTGTGATGGCTTCTCCGACGATGTCCAATGTCCACCCTTCGTAGGTGCTTCTGTTGCCCACCAAAACAAAAGCTTCAATACAATTATTACTCTATCATAAAGCTATAACCAAAAAACAAGGTCACTAAGAAATATTTCGAAAAGAGGTCCCTTTTTTAATTGGTTTCCTAATGAAAATGTTAAAACTTGTTGGAGTTGCAAAAGTTGCTATTGTAGAAGAAAAGCATCAAGTAGATTTTCAATTTATCATAACCTGATAAATTAAATTACAATGCAGGTAATTGAACATATATTTTAACTTTAACTGATAACCTACGTGAAAAGACACTTCGTCATGAAAAAATCAACAATGTGATTTAGGGTGATTTTCCTCCCTTTTCAACATTGTTAGTTGTTACAGCAGGCAAGAGGCAGACGACCAACAGGACTGTATGTTTAGAACCCTGTTCTTAATCTTGCACATCACACCAAGCAAATACAATCTTGGGTTTAGTACTTTATTTCACGTTTTGATTGGATTTGGTCCTTGGGTCCCCCAAACTCATCTTTGCAGTGACATCAGAATTAGAATAGTCATTATCAAAAGACCAAAACAAAGTTGATACCCTGGAGATAAAATGGCAATGTAACTATTTGCAATACTGCAGGGACAGTATCTACGGCTGAAAGAAAATACAAAACTACCTAGAAGGCAAACTAATCGGTCTTTCTTCTTGTCTACATAGACATGCCATGCCGTTAGCGACATGTGCGTTTCTATGAGACGTGAAACTTCCTTTGGTATAAAAATTGAGGTCCTTAACTCCTTAGATCGTCTCCATATATTAATAATGATTCTGCTTGTAAATGCAAAAATGTAAAATTTTCAAAAAATTGTTACCTTTTACGGCGTTGGAGTTTTCTCCCTCATTCTCCTTCCCTGTCTTTCCCTTTTTTAATTGAGATTCTTCCCACAAAGTGAATCCACTGTAAGAACTGCAATTGGAATGCTCATCATTTCTATCTGTACTACTTGTTTGCGCTACTGTGAATACTGTGCTGCCCTCCGGTTTTGGAATTCTTTGATTGAAATAATTAGAAATGTGGCTAATACTATAAGTCCCAATGCCTCCAGGAAGGATGTGCTCCACTGAGGGTGGTGGTGCAGGAGGCGGAGGCTTTTCAAGAGATGAGATTTCGGAAATGGTTTCTTCTTTAGTAGCTGTGCTCTTACCTACCCGTTCCAGTGGTTGTAGAAAGTCATGAGTCTTAAGGTAACCTGTTTTTGCATGAGAAGCGATTATCAGGATTCTATTTAATCTATGCTTCAATTAATACTGGCATGCTGCTACAGTGAAATTTCAACATGAATGATCATAAGCTGTATAGGCGTGTGAAATGGTAAATATGCAATGAGAGATTTCAATGTTTGTTTCAATAAAAATCTAGACGACATCTTAACTATGCTCTTCTACTCATCATTTTGTCACTCAATCTATTAGCATTTCAAGACCAAGATCGTATGTTTTAGATGAAAAAAAAAAAAAATCTATTTAATTAGTCGCTCCAACAAGTTGAATTTTTACATCTTTCATGTTATTTAACTCCTTTTTGCTGGTATGTACATTTGTTTCCTCTTTCTTTCTCCATCAAAAAATGTTTTCAAAGGCAGAATAAGAAAAAAAAATTTAAAAATATAGATTATCTTCAGAATTGGGGATGGCAATTTGACCCGGATCCAGCTATTTTTCCCAACTGCATTGTTGTAATAGGAATGGAAAGTTTGTAGGAGCGAAGCCATAAATTTTGGAAGAAAAATGAAGCTTAAACAATAATAATGAAAACAATATAGAAGCAAATAATACAATTATTTTTTAAAAACCAAATATAGTACAATCTATTGAAATTTATGAGAATAATTAAAATTGATTACCACAGAACATAGAAGATATTTTTTATAATTAAAATTAATGGCATCCATGTTATCTTGCTTAGCTATAATACTAGTATCATTAATGGAATTAAAAAAAAATGGTAAGCTTTTCCTTTTAACTATTTATTTAATTTCAATGCATATAAAAAATGAAAAATTTAGAAAGCAAATGACATGACACAGAATTTAGAGTTCAAAAGTTTCTATAGGGTTTATTGTTGTTATTTTATTTTTAAATTAATTATATTTAACGTGTAACACCTATATATATATATATATATATATATATATACACACACCATACTCAGTAGTTAATCTAAAAGTTTTTCTATTTCTTTAGATTAATTATCTCATTAAGATAATAACAAAAGAATTATTTATTTTTTCATATTCTTCCATATCATAATAATAAAGGATAAAAAATTACAAACATAATTATCGTCTAGCTACTAAATAATGGAAAAAAATCTTGATTATACTCAGTATGTAGGATGCTCTCATACATAAAACCAATTATGTTTTTGAAATATTTATAAATATAATAAACTAAAAACAAATTTATAAATGTTAAAAAATAAGTTATTTTAGAGATGTTAAAACAATTTTACTTGATAAAAAATACCTATAGTTTAACTTTTTGTCCTTTTATAAGAAAAGGACTTGTTATGATATACAATTATACACCAGAATAATTTTAAATCTATAATTAATTTTCAATTATATTTTAAAATCTATAACATTTATTTGTATATTAAAAAAGTAAATATATCGTGTTAATATAAATGACTTATTAGTTAAAAAAACCATAAAAAAAAAAAAAACCGCACATCATATGGATTCATGCCTATTTATTATTAATAATTTGGACAAGATCCACACTTTAAATGATCAGATATCATTTTGATGAATAAAAAGCATAGGTCTCTCCTCCCCTACCCAAGATGAAATGTGAAATGTGATTGTGAATAGTATGCACCTGATGTGAATCATGTGAAACCTCAAGATCATGGTTAACTCCTCACTATGGGTCCCATCAACACACATCAACCCTAGACCCAGTGCTCCCAATCTGATGGTGCTAATTGCTAACTGCTAACTCTTTCCTTTTCAGCATTGGCAAACCCTACTCTTTAGGATGGCCCACCCCCCAATTCATGGCCCAGATCCATCATTCAATACATATCACGTGCATACTCAAATCGTGATCAGCAAACAAAACATATATCTACAATTTTTCTTTTTTTTTCTCTGATTTAAATGAAGAAAACCTCAAAAAAATTCCTTATATTTAGTTTTTCTTATGATTAAATTATTTATATATTTTTTTAAGTAAACTAGTAGATAAGAACACACTAAAGAAAAAACCGTTGTCTTTTGAATTTTGGGATCATAAATCGTGAAAAAAAATAAAAAGTACCTTGAGAAGATGGCCTTGGATCTTGTTGGACTGTTGAATGACTGTACAGTGATAGAAAGTCGTGTGTTGGTTTCCTTCCTGTACAAAATATGCTTCTAAACCACAGTTAAAACAATTAAGAAAATTAAAATATAATTACATGTTTAATTGCTTCTTCTTTTTTAAAAAGTATTATTGACGATCCAGCATCTCCAGGGTTAAAACGATAAGGAAAAAAATTTTGAAAAATCTCTTTCTGAACATACCTTCGGCTTCGAAGAGACGCTGTGGTTGAGGGAGCTCCATCCACGGCGGATGTTTCTTTTTAATGTTCACCAATCCTTAATTCTTTGAAATTAAGTTACCTCCGAAACAAGCACAGTTCTCGCAAACAAATTGAGTGATTAAGATCTTTGAAGCTACCGGATTTGAAAAATCAGAGAGAAAATTTCTTTTCCTTTCTTGCAAATGATTCTCGTCGTTGTCAGATCCGTTTCTCAGGCGAAGCCAGAATAATTTCAGAGTTATCGGAGCTCCGCCAGAGATCGGAAGTGCATTCGCTTTCTTAAGCAAATTTAGGTCTGGATTTGAACGTTAAGACACCGGTTGCGGATTCATGTACGCTTGGCGAAATATTCTTTAATGAACAAAATCTGCTGACCGATATTCAACTCCTGAATTCACTTATAAGAATTACCAATACAACAAATCTCGGAAATCTCCAAATCTGCCAGCAGAATTATCTAGAAATTAAGATAAGATTTATTAAAGAAAACTATCAATTCAAGTCAAAACTTGCAAAGAACACATAATTCTCAAACAGTGAAAGAAATCAGGGTAAAGTAAGTTTAGATAATATGAAATTCTGAACCAGCCAAAAAAGAAAAACGATTGGAAGAGATAGTAGCTTACCTTCGATCTGAATTATGGATATTAACGTGCAATTTCAGCAGAGAAACGCTTCAAAACCTGAAACTGAATAAGTGAATTCCGGTAAAGAACAGAAAATAGACAGGATTACTAGAAATAAAATGCTGAAAGAATCCCTTTCGAATTTCGACCAAAAATATCTCTCCCTTTTCCTTGAAAAAAAATATATATAAATAACTTGTTCTACAGATACAGTGCTGTCAAAGAAAGGGTTACAGGTTGGAGGAAACTCTCTCCCCCTTCTCTCTCTCTCTCTAACTCTCTGGTCTGTGCTTGCTTTGAAATGTTTTATACAGTTTTCTTTGCTTTTGCTTTGCGTTGCTTCATTGTTTTCCGTTAATTAACGGCGTTGCGGCGGAGTTAACGGCGTTAACGTCACGGAAAAGGTCTACTATTGTTATTATTAATTTCCCGTTTACTCTTTAACAGGGGTATGGCAGTCTGGTTCACGGAACTCAATAATTTACTTTCTTTGTTTTTTATGTTTTTGTTAATCCCGATAGTGGATTTTTTTAAAACTTAAATATATAATAATTTTTTTAAACAAAACTTAAATATATAGTATTAATTTTAGTTCTCCAATCCAGATTGTGTATATTGCCACCTGTTACAAAATAAGATTAAATATTAGTCCTACCCGATTTACTCAATTGGTTTAGCACTTTATCCCCTCCCAATCCACATTGTTAAGATTTATTTTATCTTTTTTTTTTCTACATATACTCCGTCGTTCCATAATTTTCCATTTTGATATGTTCCATTATATAAAGAAATTGTATATATTCAGGTATATTAAATGTTATTTTTTTTAAATTATCAATCATAAATTAAAAAATTTGAGTTTTGAGTATTTTAGTAAGGATATTATAGTCAATTACAATGGGTAAAGTAGAGAAGCAGAGTATTAGCAATAGTTTCAATGGCAGCAAAAGTTCAATGGGTAGAGTCTTTGCTAACTAAACTCGGTCATAAGGTACCACCGCCAATGGGTAAAGTCTTTGCTAACTAAACTCGATCATAAGGTACCACTGCCAGTAACCTATTGTAAGAATCATGTTTTTCACTCTAAGATGAAATCGTTTGGAGATTGAAATTCACTTTGTTCGTGAATTAATACAATAGGGTGATCTTTGAGTGTCTCATATCTCATCCAATGATCAATTAACTGATATGCTAATGAAGCCATTAACTAAAGTCAAGTTTCAAGTTAATCAATTCAAGATTGGTCTCCTTGAAGGATCCTCTGTCGTATAGGGAAATATTAAAGATAAGATAGGCTCAGGTTTTGAATATAAACTAGCTACGGTTTAGAATTATCTTTTGTTGTAACATAGTTAATTGTGATTGATTATTTGTATTTAGTTACTGTATATAGGTTTCTACTGTACCTATATATACTCAACTCATATCAGAAATAAAATATTTTTCATTTTTCATTTCTGGTATAATTCTTTTATGTGATACTAAATTTTTTCAGAAGATATATTACATAATGATATTAGAAGCATTTCCACTATAAAAATGATTGTTTCAATTTGATATATATATATGTATATATAGAGAGAGTTCAAGAAATTTTTTTACTAATTGTGTTTATTTGATAATAAATATGAAAAATATTAAAAGAAATATTTACAAATAAACGTTGGATTGTGTTGTCATCTACTTTCCATTTTAATGAATGAATAGACAGATTAACTGTAATCCACAGTCTTCTAACGCATTAACTTGACAATTAGATAAATTATAATTTTTGAAAAATTATAAAATTTTTTAATAAGCCGTATAAAATGGAGTAATCAATCCATTGATGAATTAGAAAAAAAAAAAGTTATTCTGAAATAGTGCGTTTTCGTAAATTTTTAATACTAGGTAGTTTATATAAGGGGAGTGGGGAGAGATAGTAGGTGTGGGTGTGTGAAAGATGGACCTCAAATGCGTCAAGGACACGTTAGCCAATAGGCCCACTTGGCCTGGGAGTTAGAGCTTTGGGTATTTAGCAGTAGTTTGCTAATCTTCTATTTTTTTCTGCAAACAGATAATTCTTAAGTATATAATTTTGAGAGGGTACTACGTACTGTACAATACTACTCAAGGTCACGTGACTTCAAGTTTAACCTAAAATTAGTTGACTTAATAATAGTTACCCGTTGACCCCCTCCCAACCAAAAGATTATTAACAAAGGCAATTAAGCAGCAGGCAGATAATGCTAATTACAACTTATGATTAGTGCACAGATCCCGATTTTATCTAACTAACTAATTTTAATTAACAATAATAATGTTACTAGGCAGAGCATGTTGGTGGTAAAGGAGGTAATATCACGTGCCTACACCTCTCCCCTTGTAGTGCCGTGAAATGCGCAACTTTCTTTCTCCCATTGTATTTATTTCCCTTCCCATGTGCCCTATAATATATATATTACCCTAAACCCCCTCACTCTTTTTATTTTCCAATTTATCTCATTTCTATGATTCTATCCTATATATTTTGCCCTTTTCTACTGATAATCAAGAACAAAGAATTAACATACATTATTCTAAAAAAAAAAAAAAAAAAACCGAATTAAGATACATTAGTTACCCATGGAGTTTGCTAGAAAAGCACAAATCCTAGTGTTTGTGGTGGTGGAGCTGTTCTCAGAGATGATCATGGGCGTTGGGTGGAAGGTGTTTTGTTTAAGTTTGGCACTTAGTCATTGATGAAGGCAGAACTCCAAGCTTTTTATGGTGGCTTGAAAATAGCGTGGGATGAAGGTTGCCGTAATATTGTTGTTGAGATGGATTCATTAGAAAGCTTGAGACTAATTTCGTGTGAGAGTATCTTGAATCGGAAGTTGGCTAATTTAATTTTACAGTGTCAAGAGCTCTTACATCGGAATTGGATGATTACATTACAACATATTTAACATGAAGGTGGATCGAGTTAGAAATGTGAAAGGTTTAATTGATGATCTAAATCTTTTATTATACCCTTCTCTTGAGGTGAATGATTTGTTATGTGACTTGATCACAAACAATAATTAGATAATATCGAACGACCTCTTATTTCTATGTAAAAAAAAAAAAAACGTATAACTAACTTTTTTTATATTCATAATGTAAAATTTTTATGAGGTAATGATAAAATAATTTTGACAAGTTTTGTAAAGTGGAGGTACAATTTATTATCCAATGTTAAAGAAAAACATGGATTGTTGGTTGATATAATTCAAATAAAATAGTACGAAAGAATATATTGAAATAAGCTTATACTAAAGTAACATAAAATTATTTAATTAAAGTAAATAAAGGGGGGAAAAAAGGAATTAGTGTTGCAATGAAGGTGGCACCTAATTTTATTACCTCTCTCTTTTTGGTATATATAGAATATATAAATATATATTCTCATTTTAACATATATATAGTACACGTTATGGTCACATGCCTACGGTTTGCCAACCCATTCTATTGTTTGTATATATGAATGAATGTCTCATTACGAATTTTCTTTTTTTAAGAAAATATTATTCTTGTTATTACTTTTTTTTTCTGTTTTAGCAGGAATCTTCCCCTAATGTTGTCAAATGAATCTTATCAAATATAGTAAATATGCTTATGGTTTTTTATTTTATTTTAAGCTCCGACAAATCATGGGAACCATTCACACTAAGTATATATATTTATAGTTACGCGAACAGCTTATATATATTTATATATATATTCTTTTAAATATCTTATATTATAAAGTTAAATTAATAAAATTGGATGGAACATGGGTTTCTCATAATTTAATTTCATTACGATCGAAATGGACATTTGGCACCACAAATATTAATTTGTTAATATAATTGTTACTTTGAACTTATATTTAATAAAAAAAAAGTTGTGATTTATTGATTATTTGTGCCCAAAATTAGGAAAATAATAATAATATAAGTTTAATTATTTACATTAATTAAGTAATCTCCGTCAAACATTGGATTTGATATAATGTTAGGGAACATATGCATAAGCATAAGTTCGAAACAGCTATTACAGGCACTACTTTAGTTTAAATATAAACCAAAAACGTCATAATCTTTGCAAAGGGAAAATATAAAGAACAATATCATGTGACATTAAAATTATTTCGTCGATATCCTTTTTCTTTTGGGATTAATTAAAAGGAAGTTTTCTGTTTGAAAATACTTAATTTCAAATCATTTTTTCTGTTTCGAATACATTAATTAATTAATTAATTAAAGAGTGTTTAACTTTACTCTCTAGATTTGGAGGTCTCTATATGCATAATTATTAATAATTGCATTTCTACCTTGAGATTAATTATCTTAAAGCTTCAAGTTAATTTTTGAAGTCATTATATATATATTTCAAACGCCGTTGAATTAAAAGACATGCATAATGAAATAAAAGTGGAGAAATGAAGAAAATGTGTATATAGTAATAGAAGTCTCGTGGGCTAATATAACCCACATGCATTTGCTATTTTTGAGAGTTGTTAAGATGTCTTAATGTGGTCTTATCTTAAAAATAGAGCTAATCACTTACAATTACTCACCTTTTTCTCTTCTTGTACGTCTCAACAATCATGATAAATTGTTTATCTCCAGTCTAAGTGCGAATTGATGGAGCCAATTTTTTTTTTTTTAATAATTTATAGTATTTTTTGAAACTTCAAATCATATAATTTGGAAATTATGATTCTATATACTAAAATAAATAAAAAATATTTTGTACTATAATTATTTAAAATTTATGATATGGAGAAAGACAATTTTTAGAAGTTGCTGACCTAATGTAATTAATTTTGAAATTTAGCAATTGCTTGTTTATATTGTGTGTTAGTGTTACTATTTCTCTTTTAATTTTGATTTTAGTGAGTATTAGTAGTATATTGTATTTAGAGAAATAAAGTTAATAATATATATAGGCTATCAATTTGAGATTTTATGTTAGATGTAATACTTCAACTATTTTACCTTTCAAAAAATATGTAAGTGAGAGAGGGGAGGGGAAGGGAAGGGGAACGTAACGTGAAAAGTGAAGTGTGGTCATTTTCATGATTTGTCGTCACAAATGCAAAAAGTGGGCCACGTGAGTTGACCCCGCAACTCACGTGCAAAATTACAAAAGGACATCTACGCAAACACTACTTCTGCTGGCCCAACCAACCAAACACTATTTTTGGGTCCCATTCATTTTTCCCAAATGCCAAAAACTTTTTCAAATCCCAAAATTGGAATTTCGTTTTTTTTCCTTCAACAAATAATTCTATTACCTCCATCCTCATTTAATAGGGATTTTAGGGCTTTTTTTATGATTTAATTTATTAGGAAGTTTAGTTATTTTGGTAGAATTAGGAGAGTTATACTTTTCTTCAGTGCTATGGGTTAGAAAAAATAAATGATTTATTAAGCCTGTCAGTATGATGGTGCACAAGATGATAAAAGAAAGAGAAAAATATGTTTTTGATTGGAAATGAAATGTCGGTGAAATTGTAGATTATTTGGTTGCATAAGTTAAAGATATGCGGTCAACTTAACTGTTGTAGATAATTTGATTGTATGAGTTGATCAGATGTGGCCAACTCAACTGTTTTAAATAATATGATTACATAAGTTGAAGAGATGAAGTCAGCTCACTAAGATTTAAATGTAAAAAATGTGATGTTTTACAAAATGGTAAAAACTAATAAAAAAGCACAGAAAAATATAAGAAAATGGTGCATAATCTTTGAAATGCTAAGAGAATAGTACATATGAAAGGTGACATTAAACATTTTGCAACCAAATTGAGAAAAATGGTCACAATTAGTATGCAAAATACGACTAATGGGAACTATTTGTGAAGAGAAAAAAATGAAATTTTTAGATCTCTCTAAGAGTCACCACACAAAATTGAAAAATAAAAATATGCAATATTTCCTTTCTCAAGATGATACTTAATATCCTCATTTAGTAAAGATATTTTATGCAAATCTGTATGTTGAGAGTAAGCAAGGAATAAGGAAGAAATAAGAGCAATTGTGTTGATGGATAATGGTATTGAAATTAAGGTGACACAATTGGTCATAGTAGATAAAACTTGAGGTAGTAAAGTATGATAAAACCTTTTCTTCCCATTACCATTTGGGATTGCATTATTTTCATGTCTTTTACCATTCATTTTGTGTGCTGAATTATATGTTTTTAAATTTTTTTATGATAGTGGATATGCAAAATTGTTTTGTAATTTGTCATTTTTAAAAGTTTGAATAATTTTTTATTTGTTGGAAAATAATTCAAAATTTTAGATGCAAAACGTTTTGAATTTCTCCCCATCTCGTGATACAAAATTTCGCCTTCATTCAAAATTGCAGCCAAAATTTCGGTTGAAAAAATCTCATGTTTCCAGCTCCAACACTGTGTTTTCCTCGTTCAAGCGCCATAATGTGCATACAACTTATGCATAATTTCTGCACAATATCATCATCTCTCTCCTACTTTTTTTGGGGAAACTTGGGAGTGAAAAATTGGGAATAAAAAGCAACGGAGCAGTAAAAATCCTATTAAATAAGAGATAATTATTTATAAGTCTCTAAAGTTTTGCATAATATACTCCAAGGTCCTTCTATTTTGGAAATTGTATTAATAGGTTCTTATGATTTCAAAAATTGTACTATTAGATTCTTCCGTCCAGAAATGCCATTAATTGAAAAAGTCAAACGATTTGAATTAAATTTTAAAAAAAAATGACAAAATTACATTTTGTTTATTTGAATCGGACCATGCTAATTAAATTCAATCTTTATATCGAACTCTTTCTTCTTCCTCCAGATATGCCATTTCAATCAGACAAAAGAGAAAACTAAATCTGAAATCAAATGAAAAAAGAAAATCTAATAACCATTAATACACTTTTACACAAATTCCATATCTTTATATCCTCACCAATTCAAATATTCGCACAAGCAAACAACAAAATTGATTAAAAAGAAACAAAAAAAGACAAAAGAATAAGAGAGTTTCAAATACAAATTCAAACACTAATTAAGAACAACATAATCGGACTCTTCAGTTTTTCGATCACCGGAATCTGTGCTTTGATTCACAATCCTCCACCCATTGATCGAAACTCTGTTGTGGTTGAGTGGTGACAGTTCATCGCCACACTCTCTCTCTCTCTTTCTCCTTTGTCGTTTTCTTTGTCGTTGTTTCCCTTTGCACCCCAACCCGCCTTCAATCTGTTCCTCGCCATCGATCAACCTTCGATCTGCCTTCAAGCAAACAAGATCATCGTCTCTTCTTTGTTTCTGCCTTGTATCTTCACGATTGCAGCTGTAATGGAGGATTGTTGAAGGCGGTGGCTAAGTCTTCTTCCTCACCAAGTAGAAGCTTACCTACTTTAATTTTTTTGTTATTTAATAATAATAATAATAATAATAATAATAATAATAATAAGAGGAAAAGAAAAGATTGGAACGAGGCTATTTTTAACTTTTAAAAAATTCTCTCTCACCTATTTTAAATTCAAAAGTTAAATATAACAGAATATATTAAAATTATAATTAAGAATAAGTAAGGAGGAAGAAGAAATAGTTTGATTTAAAGATTGGGTTTAATTAGCATGGTCCGATTCAAATAAATCAAAGGGTAATTTTGTCATTTTTTTAAAGTTTAATCCAAATCGCTTGACTTTTTCAATTGACTAACGGCGTTTTTGGACGGAATGACTTAATAGTACAATTTTTGAAATCATAGGACCTATTAATACTATTTACAAAATAGAAGGACCCAAGAGTATATTATGCAAAACCTTAAGAACTTATAAATAATTATTTTATTAAATAATAACATATATAGTATATGTAATTTTTTTTAAATGATATGAAATTAACTTTAACTTTAGGCACTATAAAAAAAATAATTTAGCTATTTTTAATAATATTAAAATGTCATAAAATAGTAACCTATTATTTTAAATTTTTTTTTTTAAATAATAGATACCTAAATTAAAAAGGTTCTTTCACACACGTGCACCAAAAATAAAATAATTACCAAAAAAATCAAATTCAAGAAAATAAACAAAATTAGGGTCATTTATATGTTTTTAGGATACCAAATTAAAAAAAAAAAAAAAAAAGCAAATAAGTCTTTTTTGATGCAAGTATACATATGATATCTCATGAAAATACAATTGTTTTCTGGCAACGTGCACTTTTCCGATCATTCTCTGGCGCCGATTATGGCGACTCTATATTCAAATCGAAAACTCATCGGAATTACAAAATTCTTCATAGTTTTCGGCTTGAAATTCGCCGGAATCATCTTAACTCCACTACTACTAGCCCGAATTACCTTGCATACTTTTGGTACAATCGAAAAAACTAGATATAATAGGTTTTGTAACTCAAGAACCATTTCTCCAACAAAACTTCGTTGTAACTCATTGGAATAGTTACTAATAGACGACAAAAACCAATTTAGAAGCTCAATGTCATCCTTATGCTCGACGAAAATCGTCGAGACACCAGTTTCTAGTTGTTTGCAATGGAAATCGTGATTTCCAGTGGTGACAGTTCTAATTCAGGGTTCAGATTCACCTCCTTTCTGACCACTATATGACGATTATGAGTATACCGGAAAACTCACTTGTCCGAGACTTTTGATTGATACCTTCTGTTTGTCAAACAATTGCAGTTTGGCAGCAGCGAATGTAATGTTGATGATTATCTTCTTTAATACATTTGGTGTATGTATTTTAGTTTTTTTTTTTTAATGTCCAAATATGCATTTTTAAATTAAAGTGTTCTCTTTCACTTTTCTAGTGGACGTTTCTACAATTTTTTTTTTTAACAAAAAAATACTGCACATTTCGGTCCATCCCGTAATTTCATTCTGAACTTTGGACTTATTCCCAATTTTACCTCAGTTCAACTTTATGCCGAAAACACTCCTAACAAATTAGCATAAACCAATTGTACCCCGAAATTCTAATTTTGTCCAAAATTGAAAAAGGTAGATGAATTGAATGACCAAATGAGAGATTTTCTGCCATGTCAGATGATTACTGGGCATTCCATAGACATGTGGACGCTAGGTGGCACGGTGACGTGGATTTTCATAAAAAAAAAAAACCTAAAACTCTCTTTCCACAAAACTTCATCCTCCTCCTCCTCCTCTTCCTCTTCCTTTTTGCCGGCTCGCCGCCTCACCCAACCACCGCACCGCTAGCCCTTTCACTTCTCCTCCTCCGTTTCTTCTTCTTCATTAATTACCTGTCAAAACCGAACCATTCTTAAAGGATACGATTTGTAAAAAAAAGATTTGCTTAAAACGTTTTTGGAAACAGACAAAACGATTTGAGGTCTGAAAATTAAATCCCATTCCGGCGACCCTTCCAGTCGCACTTCTTTTATCGTCTTCTTCTCTGCGATCACTATAGTTTTGTAATTGCAAAAGGGTTTTTTGAGGAAAGGCTTTCGTTATTTTCGATCAACAGAGAAAGCAGAAAGTTGGAATGGTGGTAATACATCTCTTGAACTCGCCGGAACTCAAAGAAATCTGAGGGCAGTCGGTAAGTATTCTCACTAATCCTAGTGTCTATTTGCATTGAATCGTTTGAAATTCGGATGAGATATTTGATCCTTTTTTGTGATTTGGATTGTTCATTGTAGTTTTGAAATGCTTTGATGAATGGATTGAAATATTCTCCGTTCATGTGAATCGATAGTAATGGATGAAGACTTTTGGCAAATGTAGCATATACAGACCACTGTTGAAGATCAAGATGATCCTAAGAATTTTAAAAAAACTATTCAGGTTAATCAATTCAAGATTATAATCTTTTATTAATTTTAGAAAATCAAAATTATCCCAAAATAATGGCAGTTCAGTATAAAATCCCAGACTGTGTTCATGTGTCTCAAGATTGCAGACACCTTCTTTCAAGAATCTTTGTTGCAAATCCTTACAAGATAATAAATAATTATGATTCAAATTTTATAACTCATTAATTAAACTTAAATTTCATTTTGAAATAATATTTATGTTAATAATATGAGATATGTTGTTGGTGCAGAGAATTACACTTAAAAGAGATCAAAAGTCATCCATGGTGCTTAAAGAATTTGCCAAAAGAGTTGACAGAGGCAAGCCAAGCTGTTTATTACCAGAGAGGCAATAAAGTGAGCTTTTCTGGTCAAAGAAGAAGAAGATGGAGTGGAAAGAGGAGGAGAAAGAAGTTTCCTGGAAAAAGAGATTTAGTTTTTTTTTAAAAGAAAATTATGTTTTATGAAAATCCACTTCACCGGACATGTCTATGGAATGCCCAGTAATCATCTGACATGGCAGAAAATCTCTCATTTGGTCATTCAATTCGATTACCTTTTTCAATTTTGTACAAAATTAGAATTTTGGATATGATTGGGTTATTTCCAATTTGTTGGGAGTGTTTTCGCCATAAAATTGAAACTGGGATAAAATTAGAAATAGGTTGAGGTGAAATAATAGAATGGGCCCATAAATATTCCATTAAAACCCCTTTTGGTGAGTATTATAAAGAACTGTTTTCAAGTGATGCTTCATATTATATGAGGGCAAAAGTTAACAACTATAAACGCCTTAAAAAAATCTTATACGTTCATGTTGTATATGTATTCCCAACCGTAATTTTTCGAACACTTACCGATTGAACATAAAAAAGAAGTGTTGATATGCTGTGTCATGTGTCTTAATATTTATGTTCATACGACCTAAGGTAAAATCATCGTTTAGTTAAAGAATGGACGAAAATTCTATTAAGTAACTATATTTGATAAGATGTAATGTAATATGATACTCAAATATTTAATTCGAAATATTTTCTCTTTTGAACTCCTCCCAATTTTTTAAATGTAAGAACACAAGGGTTAGTTACTTTTGAACATAAATATGTAAATGTAGTTTCTTGTAACAAAAATATTAAGATAACTTGATTGCAAATAATTTGGTTAAAATTAATTTTTTGACCTACTACTAGTATTATTGTTTTTGTAAGGGAAGGGATATATTGAAGAACTTGTATTATGTATTGAACAGAACTTTGAGTATAGATTAAATGATAGAATAATAAAAGGTTTTGCGAGGAAAAGCTACACTCAGCCACCAACATTAAAAAACAGAAATTCCCTAAAACAATTAAACAATAGGAAAGTAAAGATTCCTATACACAAGACAGCACAACAAGTTCATGAACCCAAATGTAAATTAATATTCATTCTCCCATTTCCTTATATAATTTTATTATTATTCATGTTTCATACGAAGAAGCTTGGCACTTTAAGCTACCAATAAGTTTATTATAACTTCTACCCACATTAAAACTACATTATATTTTCAACAATTGCTTCTATCCTCCATAGGCATACACATTTACCTTAGTAAGACTTGAATGACTCTTTTTGCGTCTGCTTCGATTATACACTCATTAGCTCTTAAAATTTTCTCTAAGTTTTGTATCAAGTATGTTTTTTTTCCCTCTTCTCTTTGATGTCGTTTTGAAGGAAACACGCTGCAATTGATACAGAGCCTGAATCGACAAAATCTTTAATGTACTTTTCAACATATTTCGGTCGTTTTTCATTTTTAATTTAGGTATCTATGCTTTTAACCTGATCTCTTCTTTTTGTTTATGTAAATGTGGATTTTGTAAAATTAATTTTCCATACTTTAAATAAAGTGAAATTAATTATGTATTTGGATTCTTTGCCAAAAATGTTTCTGTCAAAAGTACATGTTAAAAAATTTCAAAACATAAATCAAACTAAATATACCTTCACTTTGTCGCCATAATTCACCTACTAAAACTAACATTTATGGATGTAAGATAAGATAACTGTGTGTTAATCAACTAATTTTCAAAATAATAATAATAAACCTTAAAAACTCCTACGTGTTAGTTTTGAGATTAGACAAAACCCACAAAAGCAAAGCAAAATTACGACTTGGTGCATAACTTCAGAAACTTGTTCCAAGAATGACAAAATCAACTTTTTGGCCAATTTGGTTCGTTTTGCCATTTTTATATTTAATTTTAATTTATTTAAAAGTTTTCATATTCATTTTCATTATTAAGTATACTAAACAAATTTATTTTCAATAAATAAATTAAACATTATAAAATCTTTAATAAATTTAAAAAAAAAAGGAAATATTTGACAAGTTTGAGACATCATTGGTAAAAAAAAGAAAAAAATGGAGGTTGATTTTGTCATTTATACAATAATTTGTAAAGTTGAAGGAGTAAAGCAGCACAACCAAAACACTTGGTAGCGCAGGTGCGATTGACTAAATTGGGGATTAGTAACAGAGAGTGTTAATTCCCTATTAAACATAGACATTCTTCTTTTATTAAGGAATCCGTTTAGGGATCAGTTAAAAAATATAATATATTTTGACAGTCCTTCCTAATTATTAAGTAAGGGACATGTGTCAGTCAGTCCGAATAATTCGCACCATATCACGTGATTAAAAATGGTTGCCTACTACCCAGTACCCACAGCTATCTTCGCCTCCCATATCACGTGGCCAACTCACGGTTGCGATAATGTTTGGGTCCCACTAATATTACGCGATCCCGTTTTGCCTCCCAGTTCCCCATTACTATGATTATCCAGTGTCCGCCGAACCTTTTTTCATTTTTTATTTATAAAATAGTAATTCGGTACGCAATAATCAAACATTTTTATGACTTTAGATTGATTAATTAATTAATAACAATAAATCGAATAATACAAAAATTATTTAGAAACATTCAAACGCTATTATTTGAAATAAATAAAAAAGTAATTTAACTCTTAATTTGTCAAATTTAAAATATTAAAAAGTGTTGGAGATAAGAGGATGTGATAAGCGTAAGGTGACAGGTTGCGTTTTCACCCTTCCAAAATTCACTATAACTATTTTAAACAACAACAAGCCGCTTCTTATTGCTTATACTATTAAATACAGAGTATGCTGCGCACGTGTGCAAAGGTCTCTCAGCAGCTCACGTGCGCCCATCCCCTGCCGTTCATCTGCCGCCTCGCGTGGGGTGGGGACCTTCTTCTTCTTCTCCTCCAAATATCTGCCCACTCTCCTTTCTTTTCTTTTTTAATTCACGTCGTTAACAAATAATGGTTTTTGCGGTTGGGTTGGGTTCACAGACCTCTTCATTCCTTAACCAAATCTATACAAACTTTAAATTTACAAAATTATCTTTTCAATTTTCAATTTTAATTAAAAATAATCTTCTTTTCATTGGTTGAAATCTAAATAATTAAATTATTTAAAAAACATTAAATCAATGCAATTTATAAATATTACATTTATGATAAATGTATTTTTTCTATAATTATATAAAAACTAAACACTTAAATTATTTTTTTTTTCCAAACATTATAAACAAAACTTTGGTTCTAATTTTTAGAAAAATATAATTGTTATTATATATTTAAAATTTTTCTATAAATATAATTCTTATATCTAGAATTAGACTTCAAATTAAATTTTAAATTATATTTTTTTATCACATTCTAACTATGCAAAATAATAAATTTTTGATTAACTATTTATAAAAGAGAAAATTTCATTATTAACTTTTTTAAGCTGATTATTTTAAGAGTTTTAAGGTTATAATTATTAATTCAAATAAATATTCTTTAAATTAAATACTCATCATTTATACTTTTTAATTACAATATATTTGGTCAATTATGATATTAATTTACAAGTATCATAATTTAGTTAAATATTAAACATGCATGTAAATTAATTTACTTCTGAATTATATATAGAACATAACTCAATTGTTTGGTTTTCGTTGTCTAAGATTAAATCAACCGGAGAACAATTGAGTTTTGTATTTTCAAGATTAAATCGATCGGAAGAATACTTGATTTTATCTTTACAAGATTAAATCAACCGGAAATGATGATTTTCCTTTTCCATGATTAAATCAACCGAAGAACGATTGAGTTTTGTCTTTACAAGATTAATCGACCAGAAGAAGACTTAGATTTATATTTCCAAGATTAAATCAACTAGAAATGAATGATAAAGCAAAACATTAGTTTCATGACTAAAGAGTCGATCGAAGCAAGTGATTGCAGAGTTAATCCAGAGACGCACTTTGGATGCTTGAGATCCAGAGAAGATGATTGTAGATTGGACTTAAGACAAACAGATATAAAAGACTTGATGAATTATGTAATTGTATTTGAGTTTGAATTTGATTTGATTTGTTGTTGTTAATTGGTTTTTGGTTGATTGCGGAGGGTTTTACAATGTACAAAACTAGCTATTTATGCAGAAATGAAAAGCAGTTATGGAATTTTTCTCGCCAAAACACTTTGGCCGTTACGAACGTAACTGCAACCAACCACCTCTCTTGAAGCTATTCCAGTGTTTTCTATCTTAACCAAAATTTTTAACTTAACCACTCCAAACATCCAACACCCAAAGACTCATACTCAAATACAATAATGAACAAACTCGATTAAAATTGAACTTATCACTTGAATAAAATCCAATTAAAATTGAATTAAGTCAAAAATTCAATTTATAGCACAAATAACAACTAAATAATTTATTATTACTAGGATGACTAATAGTTTATTATTATTATTATCAAGATTTCACTGCTTGAATTGTTTCTAAGACTATAAGTGATTTTATTATCTTTCTTCACGATTTCTGTTAACAGCTAATCACTGGCACCGTTACATAAATCAGATCAACTAAATTACCAAAAACTTTATTTCAACTCAAATTCAAGTACACAACTACAAAACTCGCCACCACTAAAATTGGTCAAAAGTCATACCATCACCAAAGACGATGCTTGTGGAGGTGTTGGACTTCAAGCACTCGTTAGAGGATTGCGTGACATAACTGGTTGACGTTGTTATCGAATCATTGCCGGTGTTGCAACTTGTTGATGTTGTAATTGATACCGTCCTATTTTTAAAATATATATTAAAAATGTTTAAAAAAGGATAACATTATAATAGCATAACAAAATGTGTTATCTCTCTAATTTTAAAACTAATGTGCTATTTAGTAATAGTAACTTTTATGGTGTATGATACAAATTTGCCTTATCTAATTCTGCTGCTGGGGTAATGCTGCAACCATTTGATTTGATAACAGTTTTAATTTATGTGAAGATTAAAAAACTTAATAATATATTATTAGATCTTACTTTCCATGAAAACTAAAAAATATAATAAATGGAAGGTAAAAGAAAAAGATATTTGCATTGGCTTGTAGCAAATTGAGAATTCCTCTGGTGTCGTGTGCAGCGTAAGCATTGTGAGTGTTAAATAAAGAGAGAAAGAGGGATATTACGTGGCATGTTGGAAGGGGTAGTTGTGGGATAAAACGGGGGGGTCATTTTTATTTTTATAAAAGAAATAAAAAACAAACGGGTACGTGAGAGCACGTGCTTGAGAGAAAGGGAGTTAGGCGGTGCGTGTTAGAGGAGAGTTGCTCTCTTTCTCGTGACGGTGTCACGTGGAGAGAGGAGGAGGACCCACAAATTACCCGTCAAAAAAGCAAAAGCAAAAACCGGTTAGTGGGGGCATGTGCTCGCCCTTCCCAAGTGACCTGTCGTTTATGGGTGACTGATTATATTTGAAAGCGAGGGGTTGTGTTGTGACTGACGTGTCTCTCTCACGTGGTTAGCTCGCGTGCTTTCGCCTTTGCCTGGTGCTTCCGATACTTGAAACGTGTCCCTCTTAGCCGGGGACGAATTTTAGAGATCAACTTATGAAAATATACAAAATCTTAGGACAAAATTAGTAAATATATGAACGATTAGATAATAAATACAATACAAACGTCCATAAATTTCATAATCCACACAATCTAATACGGCATCCATAATTTTACGGACGCTGCAAATTTAAAACAAAAAAGAAAGTAATGTTAAAAAAGTGGTACAGTGGGAAGGGAAATTAGAATCTTCCATCAATTTCTGTAGTTATAAGTAGAGGACATTCGTTGATAGAGAGGAGAGGAGAGGACCACCCTCACGCCTCTGCGCTTATGGTGGTCCATTGTTAGGTAGGTGCTACTACTATATTCTCTTTTCCACTATTTAGATACCTTTTGGATTAGCTATCTAACTTTGGGCTTGTTTTTTTGTACTTCAAGTGGGCCTATCCAGTTCCATTTTGGTGGATTGACCTTAACTTTTGTCCCGAGTCCTAACCGGATTGGTTTCGTTTGTTCCTCATATCAATAATCTCAGATAAAACTTGCCTTCTGTGAATAAGATTGACAGCTAGCATTTCTCATTACTTAATCAAAATTTTAGTGTACTGATCTCATCTTTGAGCTACTGACTCAAGTGATCCTAATACTTTGATCTTAAATAATCAATTTGTGATTAATTAATGCATGTATAGTAAAGTTCCCAAGGATTGAATTATTAATATATAAACATATTTTGTAATTAAGCAACGCAGTCCAGGCACCTTGCTGCTGTAAATTTCAGTATGCCAGAACTTAAAAATGACGAACAATTAAATTACACAAATACATGATACATCATCTATACACGTATAGGTTTATCTACTTCATCAAGGTCTCGCAAACATCTCTACCGAAGCCTTTTTCTACAATACATACATACATAGCAAGGCAGGACGCGGTGATGTTTGCATGATTTCATCAAAATGGTGACAACAAGAAAGAGCAAAAATATGCAGATTAGCGGCTACCCTTTGTGAGAGAGAGATTTTCAAGATTTACTGTGAGGTACCTCGTCTGAAAGAATCGAGTCCACCACATCCTTTACAAAGACATAAAAGCATTCTCGGCAAGAATTTGGCATTAACGAGGACTTGCTTTGTTGCTTTATGCTTTCGGAATGGCTGCATGAAAAGCTTGGGGAAGACCCAAAAACATGCCTTGAATGCTCAAAACCACACGCTGCCAAAATGGTATGTGTGGCCAATCTTGCAACTTCCTTGAATGTATTGGTTCCTGCAGAAAACAAGACCTCAACATAACTATTTGTATTAACCACAAACAGATACATTAACTTCTGAACACATCGTATACTGCATTAATTGTGGCAATAGCAACTTGCTTCATAATAATAATAATAGTAAACAAAGAAACAGAAAACTGTGAAATAATACATAATAGAACTGGTTTTGTCATCTATCTCCATGATGCCAACCTCTACTTTTCATGCATTATAACATAATGTGGGGTATAAGCTCAAAGATAACTCACCTAATTGTTTGCCTCCATTTAGAAGCTTTAAGTTGAGTTTAACAAGAGACTGGATCTCACTTTTAGCATCATCATCTTTTTTCACGGTACTTTTAGTGCAGCCTCTATCCTTCCTAACATCTTCCTCATTAATGTCTATCCTAGAGGAAGATACATTGACGCCTGTTCCAGTGTTCAGGGATCTGGAATTTCCTGGCACCGAACCAACCGAAGTGGCCTTAGGGTCAGTTCCATCTCGCTTATCACCAAGATTCACTGAAGTTCTGTGTTGATTTTTCTGCACGGAGGTTTCCCAATTTTCGTAAAAGACATTGCGTCGACTGCTAGTCTGCACCTTCCCACATGATATAGAAAGTCCTGGTGAAGTGGTTAGTAAGTTGTCTTGAGATTTTACCACTCCCTTGGTTGCAACTGCAGAATGCTTTTGCAGTTCAAACCTAATTGATGTATGCTTCTTAGCATGCTTTTCTTCAGAACAAAGCCTTCTCTGCTTTCCTAATTGTTGTCTTCTTGAGTTAAAAGAAAGTTGTCCAGTTCTTGATAAATTAAGACTTGAACATCTATCAAGTAATGTTCGTTTACCTTTCAACAATTTATTTTTTGACACAGGATCAACATTTATTGTTTTTCTATAACCCTGTTGTATTGACTTTGCCTTATTCATCAGTTTCCATGCTTTTTCAATATCATAATCATGTTTATCTTGTGTTTCACATGTACCTTTAGTTGTTGGTTGCTGCCCACTTGTTGAAGAGAAAATTGGTTGGCTACTTGATTCAGATGAACTGGCAGAGAATCTCAAGGACCCACTTTGCAGTAAACTCCAATTTTCCCGCAATACTCGTATGTAATTATGCACATTCCGACACCGACTCAATGTTCTCGCATTATTTGGGGTTAACCCATCTGCATTAGACTCAGATGTTCTTCCATCTGATCTCTTTTGACGAGTCCTTTCTCCTGGCCGGGCCATTTCATCAGCGAGACTCGTGGAATCACTTCTCAGCTGCAAAAGCCTCTCACCGCGAATCAATGGGATATCCGGTTGACCTACGATATTAATAATGGAAACTTCTGCCACATCAACTGCCATGGCATTAGAATTTCCTGAGGTGTTCGGACAATCAATATCAAGGCTTGGCACACTCAATTCAGCTGCCAGCATTACCTTGGACTTGCTATATGTATTCTTATCCAAATCATCATCATCATCTTTTTGCAGTTTGTCATGTTCAGTTCTAGAAACAGCACAGTCATGACAAAACCAGTCACCTTCAGGTACAGTGACTCCCAGACCAACACAGTATGTATGGGCTGCAGAATCACAAAGATCACAAAGTAACAGCAAACTTTCATCTTTCGAACTGTGGCACAAGCTACATTGAACTTGCGCATAGGGATCAAAGGGCCCAACATTTACAGAGGCGTTTCCGAAAAGATGGTAAACCTTAAAACAGCAATTAATACATATTATCACATGACGAAGACATCTAATATAACATTAAAGCACTCAATTGTAACTAAAAATTAACAGAATCACTCTACTGAAGCAAAGATTGAACTCAAATCAAGAGGAATTCAGAAGGCTACACAAAAGAAGAAGGAAGAATAACTCACCTGGTCACGTTCAGGGACATTAACGAGGCGTTCAGAAGGAAATAAGCCGTCTTTTGGCGGTCTGCGAATGGTGGTGAACCGGCGCTTGCACAATGGACAACGAGACTCGACCTTAGCCCACTCCAAAATGCAAATGAAGCAGAAGTGGTGTTCGCAGCTATCGATTTGGCCTCGAATTGAATTCTCATTATCAGACAAACATATTCCACAGCACGAAGAAATTGAGGCGTCCATCGACGTTGATTTTCGCATAGATCGATTTGGTTCTCTTTTGGATTCGAATTTTGATTGGATTGTGCCTTCTGGAATTAGGGATTAGGGTTTAGAACCGAGGCGTTTATTTGAATGGGTAAAAGACAAGTCGCGCGGCAAGCCGTTTCCGATTTTCTTCCACGCTGTTCCCGCGAAGCAACTAACACGACAATATTCGGCTAATTTTTATCTGGTACATGAAACTTCGATCGAAATCACAATTTCATTCTTCAACTTCACCTTTTGTATGTAAGGCCATTTAACTTTAAAAATTCACTCACAAAAGTTTTTTTTTTACCATAAATTTCATAATTTAGCCGGCTAAAATGTTGAAATGACAATTTTTTAACATATTTTAATGGCTTAATTGTCGTATTAGACCTCAAACTTGTTAGTTATTATCACTTTTCCTATAAACAAAGTTTCTTTGTCAAAAATGTCCCTCACATTATTATTATTATTATTATTATTATTATTATTATTATTATTATTGACCATGACAACTAAAAGGAGGAGAGGTGAATTAGTTGAAGAATAAAAATTTAAAAATTAAAAAGAAGAAAATATGAAGAAGAAATTTATAACAATTCGGATATTAATTAATTCTACATAAATTTCTCCAATTACCTCAAAGATTATCTTAAGAACTGGGTTCCACTAACTAAATACTTTATTACAATGTTGTTTTCTAAACTTACACCAAATTTAGAGTTTTCATGGCTAACTCTTAAAACTTTTACAATAATGAAACATAAAAAATGAATTTTGAAAGCTCACTCAACAACCTATTCACTAACAATTTATTACAAGAATAGAAATAAATGAAAGAGGTTGTTAGACAATTTAATGTATAGTGATGTGTTGTTCAGGAACCTCTTAATGGCTAAAAAGAAGTGTATTTATAGGCATTTCAATCCTTTTAGCCCTTAGACAAAGTTTGCTTCTGTCTATGTGTCGTGGGCTTTACCAATGACCATAGTTAGCGTGACAAACTTGAACATTACAACAGCTATATGCATGTCAGCTTTTCTACCGGTAGGAGTGTGCCACATCAGTTTTTATTCGTTGCACTTTAGTATCACGGTTGAGACATATGGGTGCAGCAAACACAACACTGTTCTATTCTGTCTAGATTGAGTGCAAAATGTATTGTAGTAGGCATGACTCCCAAATTTTGAAAAAAAAAAAAACTAGTCATTGAGTGTGTGTCGCTTGTGCTACATTTTTGGTAACTGTCATGATCATGCTTTGTTTTTGTTGAACCTTTTCTGGACTGAACATGACAATTTTATTTCAAAGGGTAGTGGCCGCAACATCAAACAGAGTTTTGTAGACTTTAATTTTTAACTTCTACAGTTGTTTTTAACTATATAAATCTTGTACATAACACTTAGTAGATCATTAAAAATTTAAAACAACTCATTATGTTTGATCAAACTTAAAAGTAAGAGCATTTGCACAACAATATATTTTTTTTTTTAATTTTTGTCAAACATAGTGAATGTGTGATAAAAAAAATTATGTTTAAGTGCAAATGTAAATATATGGAGTCATCTAAAATGCAACAAAATAACTGAATTTCAATTGTGAATGCAAATTTTAGCTATAAATGTATTTTAACTTAACTCCCCTTTAATATGTGCTGGCTTTTTGAATTATTTTTTAAAAATTATTTTCTATTGAGTTAAAATTTATCACACATACTTATCATATTTCTCCATCTTTTAACAAATAATAAAAAATGATAGTAAATGTTGAATAAGAATTACTTTTATTAAATAAAAAAAGAAAGAAAATAAACTAATTATCCATCATCAAATAGTTAATATGTATTATCAGTATTGGAAGATTGGTAAATATGGGAGGAGGCACTTGTGCACTAGGACCTTCAGGACCTTAATTCTCGTATTATTCCTCAAACTTGTTAGTTGTGGTTTCTTTTTCCATAATGAAAGTTTCTTTATAAAAATGTATCTCACAACATTATTATTATTATTATTATTATTATTGAACTTTTTTTCAAAACCCATTTATTCATTTTATATAAATATCTCTGATTCTCTGTTAAATATATATGGTGTGGACCTTAGATTGTTATTCTATTATTTTTATAAATTAAGCAAAAAAAGAAAAATGTAAAATCCACTCCAATGCTTTCTCCACCTCTACCAGCATCTCCACCATCACCATGATTCTGCTCATCAAAAATTTCAGTCAGCGACAAAAATGAATAATCATATGCCATCCGTTTCGTTTTTCTGCAAAGATACCAAAAATACAATTGTTTCAACCAAATTTTCATGACTACCCACAATATTCATAGAGGTCAAGAAATTGCGAAAGCTCTTATCTTCTTTCTTTCTTTCTTTTTTTATTTTTATTTTTTAGAAAAAGAGAAGCTTTCTGTCTCTTTTACTCATTGTCATATTTTTAAGAGACCAAATACTTAATTTGTCTTCTAAATTAATTAACTAAAGAATTATACTAAAAATTTTAATTATAATAAAATAATAATAAATAAATTCATCACTCTTTTACAAAATATTATATTGAGGTAATTACTTTTGGGTCTCTGAAATTTGACCTAATGTACTCGTAGTTCCTTCTATTTTAGAAATTGTATCAACGGGTCCCTAACTTTTGAAAAAATAGACTCTCAGGTCCTTCCGTCCAGAAACGGCGTTAGTCAACGGAAAAGTCAACGAATTTTTTTTTCAAAATGATAAAACTACCCTTTGGTTTATTTGAATCGAACCATGGTTTATTTGAATCAGACCATCCTAATTATTAAATCAAACATGTAGGTCTCACTCACTATAAAAATTAAAAACAACATGTGACTTTAAGTCTGCTGAGCTATATGATAACCAATTACACCACAACATCTTTAATTCTTAGATTGACGTGATAATATTTTATTGTGTAAGTCACAACCATTCACATTTTATCACTATAGCAATTATCTATTATTTCAATTAAGATTTTATTAAATAATTACATATTTATTTTTTTATCATCCTAGACAAGTCTAAAGGTTAGAAG
>CANUEY010054179.1:0-27034 GCA_948099555.1 Croton setiger | reverse complement strand
ATAAAGGTAAAAGAGAAGAGATGTCATATGCTATACATGCATGATTTGAATGACATGATTATGTATGTCATTATAGTTTAATATATGTTTAATAGAGAGGCCATATACTATACATGGGTGATGTGAATGACATGTTCATGTACGTGTTATATATGTTAAAGACATTAACAGATTTAAGAAGAGAATGCAACATGTTATATGTGTTTTTTTTTAAATAAAAAAAAAACATGTTTTATATATGAAGATAATTAAATATTTATATTGAATTATATAGGACCATCAAATATAGAAGGGGAGCGAGGAAGCAACCCGAAACCTGATTTTAATTTTGATTGAGAGGTAAGTATAAACTTTAGAAAGATTAATTAAAATGATTTATTATATGTGATTATTTGCTTGGATCGGTACTGAAGTTCGATCAATTGATTTTATTGATATTTAAATATATGTGATTATTTACTTGGATCAGTACTGAAGTCTGATGAATTGATTTTATTAATATTTAATTATATGTGACTATTTGCTTGGATCGGCATTGAAGTCCAATCAATTAATTTTATTGATATTTGTTATATGTATTTATTTGGATTAGTAATAAAGCCCGATCAATTGATTTTATTGATATTTATTATATGAGATTATTTGTTAGGATCGGTACTAAAACCCGATCATTTGATTAAATTGAAATTTGAGATGATATTATATATGTTTATATAGATGTCATACAAAAGCATTCATACAGGACTTAATAAAAGAGTTGTGATCATCTTGACTTGTATTTGCAAAATTTCATAGGCAGAACCTACAAATCATTATTTGATTATACAGTCAGGACCTACGGGTCAATATATGATTTTATAAATGGATCTTTGGATCATTCAGGAACTTGATACTGGCCAGTAATATGTTATATGTTATATGAAATAACCGAGGCAATACTTGGCTTCTTGGTCACAACGAAATTAAATGGAATCATATGACATAAACATGGCATATCGATGTTACTGATCATTATTGTGAATTTGTGATTATTGTCGATTTAATTTAATATTAGTTTATACTTGCTGAGTATGCAACTTATCAAAATTGCAAATTTATGTTTTCAGGTTCTTAACTGCAACTGATAGAGTCAATTTCACGGTGTAAAGTGTAGCACTTCACACTCATTCTGCACAGGTCGGTCAACTGAAGTTTAGGATCTCTCTCCCTCATTTTGCATCACATGTATAGTTTTGTTGTATATTCTAAAAATATAACACTGTGAATTTTCTGTATTGATAAATGTATATGATATATGTTATAAATAAGTTGTGACAGCTATTAATTAAAAATTTTTTTATGAAACATATATATCAATATTCATGGATCATACCTTTCATTACATTATCAATGCCTATATTAATAGCAGCTGGACTCCTAATCCTTAACCCTTCCCCCTCTTACTAAGACTATAGATTGTTCTTGTGAATTATGGCCAATACTAGGTATATAAGCAGTGATTTCAAATCCAGAGGTTAACTGTACTCTGGCAACTTTACGTAAGGCAAAGTTTAGTTTTTTGGGGGTGATAGTGGAAAAGTTAATTGGAGCCATAGGGATTCCCTTTAATCAATTTCAAAAAGAATGAGTGCAGTTGGATATTTTGTCAAAACTTTTAAATCCATCTTTAAACCTTTTGCACCAAAATCAAATTGAGTCTATGGATTGGTATGAATTGATAATGCTCTTTAATGGAACTTTATCTTTAGTCGGTCATGATCATGAAACTACCAGTTTTACTTGGTGGGTTGGGAATGCCCGACTTATTAATTTATCAGGTAAACTATTGGGAGCTCATGTAGCTCATGCTGGATTAATCATATTCTGGGCCGGAGCAATAAACTTATTTGAAGTGGCTCATTTCGTATCGAAGAAGCCAATGTATGAACAAGTATTAATTTTACTTCCTCACATAGCTACTCTAGGTTAGGGGGTAGGTCCTGGTGGGGAAGTTATAGACACTTTTCCATATTTTGTATCTAGTGTACTTCACTTAACTTTCTCTGTGATGTTCATGAATGGTTAAGAATATTACAAAGATTTGAATTTTTGGACCGTTGGAAACGGGGTTACTTCCTTAGTTTGTACAAGCATTTTTATTTCACTAATTACTATTATTTTAGATACATTATGGTACGGGATTATTTGGACTACAAGAACAAATCAAATTTTAGAACAAGATTTAATAAGTAACAGTCAACAAATTGGAATATAGAAAGAAGATCTTTTGTTTCACGGTAGCCTGCTCCACTCCCCTTACGAAACTTTCGTTATTGGGTTAGCCATACACTTTACATATTTCTAACCATTGAGTTAAGTAGGTCATTTATCATTACAAGGAGAAAGAAATGGAATCCATCATTTCGATGAATTAAAAATGTAATATTAATATCATTATAAATGGAATATTATTTATAAGTAATACGGATCAAACAGATTAAACAAATAGGATGTTACATTATATAATATTCATCTTGACAAGAAATTAGCAACTTGATAAAATAGATATCACACACATAAGGGCTACAGCTTAATTCAATAGAGCACCTAGTTTACACGTGCGCCACTATTTTTTTTTTTCAAAGAAGTCCATCACGTAATCAAAAGACTTATTGAGAAGTCGATGTTTTACTTTAATAACGCATATAGGTATAGGATTGTTAGAATATCCTCCGCTTGTTTTCCATTTATAGCGAATGCCGCAATATTTGCGAATGTGGATTCATTAATTATCTCCAACGGCTTCTTTTCTAAAGTTTTCTGGAACTTCACTTGTATATCGTTTGAAAATATTTTGCTCTTGTTAAATTTTGGCATCCACTTGTTGTTGTTGCGGCATATTTGTTTATTGTTGTTGCAACTCTTAAGTAGTTTATTCTTCCACCGGTGTTGGAGAATTAATCGAACTCTACCAATATACATGTGGGCTTTTATTATTGCTTCTAATTTTATTTTTTTCTAATGATATGAATTGATTTTTATTGATTTCTAATAATAAATAATTATGCATATACAGGCAAAGAACTCTACCACTATAGAAATGAAATTCTACATTAGTGGTCAAAAAATAGCATTTACAAGACAAGATTTGGTAATTAGAGCTGGACTAAGATCATTTGATAAACCACCAGAATCTTTGATTCCCATTACACAAGACAAGAATAACTTCATTTTATCCTTCTTGAAGAAAAAAAAAAAAAACAGTTGCTCAAGATGTGATCAAGTTATTTGAAAAAAGATCAAAAGCTTTTAAAACAGCAAGTGACGACCACATCATAAAGATGGCGAGCTTGTACTTCATCCACAAGGTACTTTTGGCCAACCAAATGAACACTGGACTCAATACAACAGTCATTAAAGTTCTTCAAAATCAAGAGCTGAGCAATACCCATAGGGCAAGCTCGCATATGACAAGCTAGGGTCCAACTCAATCACCAAAGGTGTTGGGATAGGTGGATTCACATATACTTACCTTCTATGGTTGCTAGAAGGCATGCCAAGCTTGACAGAGATAACGGATGAAAATACATCAAAGATGAGTTACCAAGGATGTGCAAGTATTCATGGAAGAGTAATGGTTAGTGGAACAAAGTAGTAGACAAACTCATTGACAAATAGGTATTTATTGTTAATGAACTCTAATGAATGTTGTTGAATATTGCATAAACATGCTAAAAAGAGAATGTTTGAATGTTAAAGAATAATAATGAATGTTAGTGAACGGTATTAAATGCAAATGCATGTTAGTGAATGTTACTGAGAAACGCATTTCTAAGCTCCATCAAAATGGTTTGTTAGATTCATTTGATTTTGAATCATTTGAAACTTGTGAATCTTGTTTACTTGGTAAGATGACAAATGACCCTTTTACTTGACATGGTGAAACAGCTAATGACTTATTGGGCTTAATACATACAGATCTGTGTGGTCCATTGAGCATTAGTGCAAGAAGACGATATCAGTATTTCATAACTTTTACTGATGATTTTAATCGGTATGACTACATCTACCTAATGAAACATAAGCATAAGTCTTTTGAAATGTTTAGAACTTTTCAAAATGAAGTACATAATCAACTTGGTAAATATATCAAGATGCTTCAATCTGATCGAGGTGGTGAATATTTAAGCTAAGAGTTTGATGAACATCTTAGAAATTATTTCACAATTAACTCCTCCATGAACTCAGCAGTGGAATGGTGTTTCTAAAGGAGAAATTGAACTTTATTAGATATAGTTCAATCAATGATGAGTCAAGCAGATCTTCCTTTATCTTTTTAAGGTTATGCCTCGAAGACAGCTGCATTTACATATAAAGCAGTTGATAAGACACCATATGAGTTATGGATTGGTAAGAGACCCAATTTATTTTTTCTTAAGATTTAAAGTTGTGAAAAGACTTATTTCAGATAAGTTAGCTCCAAAACCTATCAAATGTAATTTTATAGGGTATCCTAAGGAAAAAAAAAAAGGACACTATGTCTACACTCGCTAACAAAATGTTTATTGCTCAAAATAGAACCGATTTAGAAAAGAAATCATCTCTAATAGAACTAAGAGAAGTAACATACAACTTGAAGAAATTCGAGTACCACAAGAACCGCTGATAGAGTCGATTTTAAAATCACAAACAATTGTGGAATCTAAAAATGCAACGTAAATCCCTTGCAAATCTGATAGATCTAAAAATGCAACGTAAATCCCTTGCAAATCTGATAGGTCAAGACATCAGCCAGAGATACAAATTTCTTGTAACTAATAGTAGTAAGATTATACTTATAAATTAAGATGAGCCTAATACCTATCAAGATGGTCCAAAATGCAATCTATGTTTGACAACTAAGTTTAGTCCTTAATTAATTCACCAAAGGGTATTAAAACTATTGGTTGAGAATGGATTTTCGAGAAGAAAACTGACATCATTGGCATACAAATCCATTTCAAGAGTTGTTCTTTTTCTTTTTTTAAACCCTTGATCAAATTTAAAATAATAATGGATTATTTAATTACAATAAAAAAAAAAAAGATCTTACAACCAAGGTACAAATAAAATTTAACTAAATTGATCCATGAGCTTGAATTTTCAGTTTGAGTTCCAGTATTTTTTTCATAATAATGATGTATAATGAGAGCAAGTCATAATACTAACATATGAAGACAATCATAGAACAAAACGAAAGACCAGATAATAAAATAAAAGTAAAACAGCAAAATTAGGTAACCAGAAATTACAACATTAAAAGAATACTGTACCATCTTTCAACAGAATTCTATTTTTGAGTCAACGCCACGGCGACCTTCGTCTACAATGGCCAAACTCAACATTTCAGTGCAAAATTGATCGTCTGGTTTCAACCATAAAGCCTGATTTCAAACAAACACATGTATGTAACTCATTAATTCATCAATTTTTCAAGTTGCTTTTAATTTTCAGATATTGATATGCAAATAAATTAATCACTATACATAACATGACACTCTAGAGACAGCAAATGCATGCGTCCCTAAAATATTCAAAAAAAAAAAAAAAAGCAGAAACAAAACAAGGCAACAGTAGAGTTCAAACCTTGTGGTAATATGTAATTGCAGTAGTAAAATTATCCTGCACAGCAAGGGCAACAATAAGAAAACTGAAAAGTCAAATAGAGTTCTTTTTTCAAATTCTTTGTTTTTTTTTTTAATATTGTAAAACTGAAATTTTATCGGAAGGAAACTCAACTGTTCTCTTAGAATGTAAATATTTCCTGAGATTTCTAATTAGAGGATGCAAAAAAAAAACAATTGATCTCATGTATTTTGTTCAAAGCCTTCCTTTGAGCCACACAACAACTCCCCTGCTACTTCCAATTCTGGATACGGGTGTGCAACGGTCAGTTCAGTTCAAAAACCAAACCAAGCCAAAGAGAACCGGAGGTGTTGGCTATAGCAATTTAGACTCAAAACCAAACCAATTTGCATAAGAAACTGAACTAAACCAAAGCAAATTATACAGTTCAGTCCTCATGCAAACTGATGCATGTTTGGACTTTCGGTAAGTCATATTTCTGCTCTCCTGCACTGCTGCTGTTGCTATTTTTGGAACGAAAAATCTAATTTAAATTACATAATACACTCCGAATTCAAATACAACAGCTAAACACCTAACAATATCAAATCAAATATCAACCCCATAACGCTACCTCTTCCGTCTACAGATCCCACCTCCAAAAATCATAATAAACCCAATATGAAGATTCAATACCAGCAAAGTAGAAAGTCAAAATTGTCATCTAAAGTGGATGTAGAGAAGAGAAGAAGGAAGGAAGTTCAAGACATGGTAGTGAATGATGGAAAGAAGAAGGAAACCAAGGATCTTTAATATTAGAAATGAAGAGAGGTTAGGGATAAAGTGAAGAGAGGAAAATAATGAAGGGGGAGAGGGAGATGTCAAAGAGATGCCTGCGAAGACAGTTAAAAATTTAAGGAAAAGTTCAAATTTTAAAACAATTGTTTTGAAGAAAATGAAAAAAAAAAAAAAAAGTTAAAATTCAGTTTGCCAGTTCAAGTTGGCTTGGAGAGGCAACAAACCACTAACCAACCGAGAGAACCGAAGGTTCCAGGATTCCTTAACAATAAAACAAACCAATGTTTGGAACCAACCAATTTCAGTTCGTCAATTTCGGTTAAAAATGCACATCCCTACTCCCAGGTTCAAGTATCCGCAAATGTCCTCATTCTTCAACAAAGCAAGATAGAAGATAACTTCTATTTTTATTTTGATTTTGATAGCATATTTATGATGTATAGTACACACCAGATTATTAGTTTCAAGTTGTAACTTTTTACATGTTTCATACTGCAACAATCCTCCTAGCATTGCAGAAAGTTGCAGTTTTCCTACTGGGAATTAGTTCCACTTTCCACGATACGTAAGTTATCGTACAATAACAAGAGGGAAATGAAATAAGAACATAAATTTAGGGCTGGTATAGGATTCGAGTTGCACACGAGCTATTTAAGGGTCAGCTCAGTAAAAGTTTGTTCAAATTCAGCTCTAAACATAAACAAGCAAAGCTCGACTCTAGCTTTCGAGCTCGCTTGATAAATGAGCCAAGCTCAAGCCTAGCTTATCGAATCTATTAGCTTGCTTATTCAGCTTATTCACAAGCCCGGTTTATATCGAGCTCAGGTCGAGCCCAGCACATTTAAGCTTGTCAAGTTGAGCCCAAACCATGCTCAAACTTAGCTATTTCCAAACAAGTTGAGCTACAGCTCAAGCTTGACAGTTCCTTTTGAACTAAGCTTCAACCTGGTACTGTTCAGCCGGCTCAGCTTATTTATGGCAATATACGCCAATTTTTTCTCAATTTAAGGACAAAGATTTTGGCAAATTGTCCATGAGTTGTATTGTGTTGTGGATAACAAGAAAAATCAAGTATGAAACATAGACCAAGTTATGAAGGTAGGCTAATTTCCTAACCAATACTTTTTTATGTACATTGCACATATACACTTGTGTTAGTTACTCCATTGTTTGAGCTTGTAATATTTTTAAAAATATTTTTTATCATACTATATATTAATTATATAATCTTATTTTATAGTTTTAGTTCAAAAATATTAGTTTAATATTATACATCTATAATCAATCTATGGTAATATTTATATTCATTAAAAAAATTATCTTTAGATTGATGAACATAAAAACATATTATCAGAGACAATTTAAATAATTTATAAGTCTCAAAAATAGCAAATATGTTTTCTACTGTTAGAACATATACAGCTGTGATTAGGTTGTTACAGCTGTGATTAGGCTGTGATTATTATTTCCTTATTTACAGTTTGTATTATGTCCTATATATTGGATTGTAAACCTTTACCTTTATTTCACATATATATACAATTATATTTGATTTGGTATTAGAGCCAAATCAAATCTCCCTAAAAAATTTCGGCTCCTAAACCTATTGCAGCCGTCACCAACTATGGCCAGCAACAACCCTACTGCCGCCACCAAACCAAACCAACCCTACCCTGCTGACGTGACTTCCAGCACCAAACTAAAAACCGAAACAGTCTCACATACATCTCAGCCATATCCGACCGAAACAGTCTCACATACATCTCAGCCCTATCCGATAACTATGGCTGTCATAACCTCATTCACAAATCAAGAAAAGACTACCCACTTCTCCCACAAGTTTGCCTTTACCCTTAAACCCACTAACTATGGATATTGGCGATCCATGGTTGAACCTTTTCTGATCTCTCATAATCTAATTGGTTATGTTGATGGCACTATACCATGCCCACCACAACAAGTAACAACCGGTACAATCACAACTGACAATCCGAGCTATGCTCCGTGGATTGTCAATGATGCGCATGTTCGCATGCTTATTATCTCCAGCATCTCTGAATCCTCTTTCCAACACGTTCAAGGCCGAACATCCCGTGATATTTGGCTCTCTCTGGAACATGCCTACGCACGGATCAGCGCATCTCATGAGTTTACACTCAAAAGCCAACTTCTTCGTATCACTATGAAAGGAGATGAGAAACCAACCAATTAGCTATGCCGGGCACAGGAGTATGCCACGGCTCTCGCCAACATTAGGGAGCCCTTCAAAGACAAAGATCTAGTGATGCTTGTTCTTTCCAGACTCAAAGAAGAATACAATGGTCTGAAGGCAAATCTTCTTGGTCGTACCCCACCGGTTGTGTTTACCAAACTAAACGGGCTTTTAAGTGATCATGACTATATGATCTCGAAAGTGTATGGCCCACCCACTGCCACCAATCAAAACAGCCTGTTGTTAAACAGGCCACTATCCGCACTGTTCTCTCTTCAGCCGTCACGCATAAGTGGCCCCTTCGTCAACTTGATGTTCAAAACGCTTTTCTTCATGGTGATCTTCAAGAAACAATTTATATGAAGCAACCCTCAGGTTTTGTTGATCCTGAGACCAAATCATGTGTGCCTCTTGCACAAATCACTTTACGGCCTAAAACAGGCCCCACGTGCCTGGTTTACTAAATTGTCTCAGGCACTTCAGCAGCTAGGTTTCTACGGATCCAAAACTGATCCTTCTCTATTCATTCTGAACTCACGGGGTACTATTATCTATGTGCTTGTTTATGTTGACGACATCATCATTACTGGTAATCGTCCCAAAGCAATTAATGATATTATTGGCCATCTCAGCTCCTTGTTTGCAGTCAAGGATATTGGTCCTCTACACTATTTCTTGGGCATTGAAGTTGTTTCTCATGGCTTAAACCTGCTCCTCTCTCAGAAAAAGTATGTTATGGATATTATTCAACAGGCCAGTATGGTGGGTTGTAAGCTTGTTGTGTCTCCTATAAGTTTATATCTACCAATGATCAAATCGCTGATGTGTTCACAAAGCCTCTACCTTCTCAGCGGTTTCTGGAGCTACGGTCCAAGTTGCAGGTCGTTCCCCGCCCTCAACTTGCGGGGGAATGTTAGAACATATACAGCTGTGATTAGGCTGTGATTATTATTGATTAGGCTGTGATTATTATTTCCTTATTTACGGTTTGTATTATGTCCTATATATAGGATTGTAAACCTTTACCTTTATTTCACATATATATACAATTACACGATTTGATTTCTACATAATATGAATTTTAAGACGAAAGAGCTTTACAAGCAGCATTGCGCTTCTTCACCCACGCGATATTGCTGGATCGGGCTTTCGCCCATTGTCCAAGATTCCCCACTGCTGCCCCCTGTGGGAGTCTGAACAGTGTCTCAGTTCCAGTGTGGCTGATCATCCGAAAAGGCCAGCTCTTAATCAAATTAATTTGTGTTTAAGTGAAAAAATTATGAAAATGAGTTAAAAGAGTATTTTGCAGTAGAACAATTTGAGTTTATTGTGCTTTATTATTTTATTATAATTTAAATGTTATTAGGATAAATTAATTAATTAAAATGTTATAAGGACTTCATATGAATTTTTTATTTGGTTAAAAAAATTTTAAATTTTATATACTATAAATGTATTCAATTAAAAATCACTATTATTTTATCCTAAAAAAAATTATAGTAATATTTTGGACAAATAAAAATGGGATCCCCCTCATTCTCACATTTATATGTACTAAAGAAAGATACATTAGTGTGGTAAAATGACACAGTCAACAATATTAGTGTGTGCACTCCTCAAGTTGAATAAGATAAGGTAACCATAAACAAATTTCAAGGAAAACATGGACACCTTAGTACAAGGGATCTCAAAGAACAATAGATATTTTATCCATGGATACTTGAATGGAAATGTTAGTACGAATAGCGATAGTTTTTATCCAATGGAGAGGGATGTGGATATTATTATGGAGTTTACCTTAGCTTATGACCTAGTTATGGCTAATACCCACTTCAAAAAGAGGAAGTCACTTAATCCCATATAAAAATAGAGATAGCGAGAGGCTACGATCACGAAGGAGGAGCTATTGAAAGAGGATGGCAGGGATTTAGAAGCTGTGTAGATGTATTTGTAAAAGAAATGGTGACTTGCATTAAGAAAAGAGCAAGCAGAATATAAGGTGTATCTAAAAGGTTAAGGTCCCAACCACCAGAATGCTAGAATGAGGTTGTACAAACAGCCACTAAAAGCAAAACAGTTAGAACACGAAGTTGCTCCACAAAATAGGTGAATTAAAGAATTTATAAGAAAACAAGAAGAGAGACTAAGCCTTACCAGACTTGTATCAGAAACTGGGAACACGAAGGAAAGAGAAAGAAATGTACAAGCTAGCATGACTATAGAAAAGGGTTGAGGATCTTAATCAAGTGTACAAAGGATGAGCACTATAGAGGAACTTTTAGGTTTAGCAAAAGGAAGGCAGAATAGAAACTGAGACTAGAAATGTTCTCGTGCCAGCCTAACCAGAGTCAATTCAAAAATTTGGCAATACATTTAAGAAGGGTAGCACGATAGATGAAAATGTAAAGCATGGCATTAAACAGGATGATTTAAATAGAGTGCTATAGGCAGCTATTTATAGAAGGATTTCTAAAAGAGTGAAATAAAAAGTTTTATAGAACAGTGATCAGACCTGTAATATTGCAGAGTGAACGTAGTACAAACAAGGTGCAACATACACAAAGGGAATTTCTCAAATAAATATATAAGCAAGCATGTCCGTAAAATAACTCAAGATACCTGCAGATGGTAAGTATATGCAAGACCTGCATAGGTACTTAAACTTTTAGTTGATACTGTAAGAGCCTTCTCATAACATGAAATTGCCTCATTATACATCCTGAGCCATTGAAAGTAATATAATTAGGCTCACATGCATAGATGTTTTGTATTCTTCACATTATTGCCAACTATACTATCATAAAAATGATAAATCAATTTCCATAATGAACCAAGGATGCTGATAATTAAAGAGATGGCATCTTTAATCATCTAAGACACTAATCTGGTCTAGAATGTACTTCAACACAAAATATGTCGAGTGGTATATAGGTTATTCTTACACAGAAAATATATGAATAATAACAAATTCACTTTTCCAGAGAAATATATAGAGAATCTTCAATAAATTCATTCAACATGTTCCTACTTACTATACTTTCTGGAAGAAATCAATTTTCATTACAACACCTTAAAAGAGTCATAAAGGATTAACGTTTCTACAAAGTACAGAATATGATACTATTAAAAACTTGTACAATAACAGTTATTCTCATTCTCACAGAAAGCAATATAGGCCTGTTGTTTTCCAGGTTGTAGCTACTAAGATGTGAGATTGGTCCAACATTATTTACTATTTTCTTTTTTGTAAGCAAACAAATAAAGGTAGGATATGCACATAAAAGCATAAGTTTTCTTTTTGTTTCACAAGTTTTCTGAGGTGAGTTTGGAATACATTATCTAGTTCTCCAAAGTAAGAAATCTTTTTTGAAGACATTAGAGATTAAAATTATTTTCCAATGAGGTTGAAAAAAAAAAGTATTTGCACTTTTAGTAGGTAAAAAAGCAAAGAAAAATTACAAATCATCATTCCTTGAAGTACAAAAAAAAGGAAGAAACAACCAGAAAAAGTGAGCAAGAGAGGTAATTCCAACATATTCTATAACATACTTTAACTTTCTGTATGCGTGAGCAAGATTAACCACAGTTGGCTCCCACAATGGACTTAGACATGGAACATGTTCCAAAGTCTTCTCAAACCATAGTACAGCCTTATCGTACCTGAAACAGAATTAATTATAATGCAAATTAAAGCAGCCTAGAATGACATTAAAAATACCAGCCACTTTAGGCATGCACCATGCAGTAATATCAATTTCTGAATATATGAACATTGTAAGAAAAAAAAATTCCCTGCAAGTGTAAATAGTTCCAAAATAAAATCATTTCCACAAAATGCATAACATTCGATACTAGTTCTAGTAGTGGCAATAAAAATGGTGAAAGCAATGGTTATCAAGTAATGTATGACCATACTTACTCAGTCATATTATAGGCAACAACGCCCAATTCATTATATACAAGTGGATCTGAAGGGCAGATAGCCTTTGCCTGCATAAAAAACTACAGTGAAGGAACCGAAAAGGTTAGAATACTGAAAAATTAAATGTAAAAAATGTACAACTTAAAGTACAGTACAACCATCACTGTTCTTGTCGTAGAAGGACAGGAAAATAAGCATTAGGTGGACAAGAATCATAATGAAAGGGTGGACTCCATTAATTTAATTCACCATTTATTAGGGTTTAGGGTTTAGTCAATTGTTCATAAATATTGATTTCTACTTCTAAAATTATAAAATAACGAGAAATAGTTGCATGAGAATTCCATTTCAATTAAAGCAAATAACAACACAAGTTTGTAACCCAAAATAGTACTCTCATAAGGATTGCATCCCAAAGAAACTTTAGTTTGGGAAGATGACACTTCCTCCATAATAAAATTTCATGAGAAAAAAAAAACGTCCCCTCAGTACCCAAGTTCTATAAGCATTAGCATTTCGCAAAATACTTCTAATTCCCTTTCAGAAGTAATCAAATGGGCTCCTTATTTGAGAAATTACTAAATGGGATCCTGCACTAACCAGGAAACTTTGCTGCACGTCCATGACAAAGTCTTTTTAAGCAACAATAGAATTGATGGAACTATTGATTGAAAATGCTGATGAACTTCACATTTCTTCTCTGATATTGAAAATAAAATTGCCAATCAGCCCATTTAAGGAAATAAAAAATACCTGCTCGGCAAGCTTATAACTGTGAGTTCGCATGTACTCCATCCCGATGTACAGAGTTGGTAAATGGCACCTGGAATAACAGAATATCAAGATTCAACCTGTAAAAGAGAGTTTACTGGCAATAAGAGGACTTTGACAATGTCACAGTTTAAGCATCAGATAACAGCTGAGTTATTATTTTGTGCAAGCTTGTTATAGACAACTAGCATGAACAGCAGTAATAAGATGTTCATGCATTTAGGGGCAGAAGAAAGCATATCCCTTCCTCTGTTTTTTGAAAATATCAATATCTCAAGTTCTCAATTCAACCAAGAAATAACATCCAAAGCGCACCCAACAAAAGCATTTAAGACCAAAGCTACATGCTCACTATCCCAAAAATAATAGTTCAGTTTTCTACTTTAGTTAAAATTCAAGTTTACAGATTATATTGTCAATAATACCCTCCAATAGTTCAAATTAGTTTCCTTACCACGTTCTGCAGAACAGTAAATTGATCAAGTAGCAAAAAATACACCATTCAAAGGACTTATTGAAGTCTCCATGTGAAATCCAACTAGATTACTAGAGAATTATTATAAGGCAAAGGGAGATTGATTTTGCAGCAAATTAACAAATAAACTTCCACCACTTTGCATAAAGAGAAGACTCCGCTATCGTCAATGTACTTTTGAAATGTAAAGCAAATAACTCCCTGAGCTAAAGTTTGCAGCGAGTAATCACACCTAATTCCTAAAATAACCCAAGAGAAAGAATGGTTGCTGAAAAAAAAATGAATGGCCAAAAAGATATTGAGTCCTTGGCATCAAATTGCTTTGTTGTTTCTACAGACTGAAAGGGTTAGGTCATGTTGGAGGTATGTCAGAAGGTGTTTTGGGATTTGCACTATGCCTAAGTCCTACCTATAGTTGGATTTCAATTCAACTAAATAAAGAAATTTTAATCTCTGAAATAGTAAGTACATGCTCTACTTGTATTGACCCCAGATAAACTTGGGATTTATAGATATAGACGTACAACTAAGTATCTAGAATATAGAGGTAGTTAGGTGTGTATTAAATAAATCAAACGGTTAAAATCAGACCCAACCAAACTGCCATTTTTTACACAGTTGTTTTTATTAAGGGTTTGATTTGTTTTAAATACAACAGAACATTTCAGACAAGGTTGATTTGGTTTCTTTAAAATCAAATTGTTGAACACCAAACTGTGTTGTTTACTAAAAAGGTTTGTCAAAGGGTAATGCTAAATGGCTCAATTTGTGAGCCATCTATGAAGTGTAAAATTAATGAGCCATTACTCTTTTGTCCAATATTCACCTAGGTGGTATATCATATAGTTTAATCACTTTTGAGCTAGCTCAAACTGAACAAAATAGGTTTATAGTTGTCAAAATATTGCAATTATTGTTGAAATTTTTATCTAGTAATTTGTGATATTTTTTATTAACTTTAAGAAAAGTTTATTTGTAACAGTTCAAAATTTTTATCAATATTCCTCTTTCACAAAAGATTTATTAGTTAATATTTATTGATTGAAAAGTAAATACTTTATGTCACAAAATTGCAAACTAAATGTTATGAACCATGGTCAGGGATTGTGTCACCTGACACCTAACCAAAAAATCAAACGCTAGAAGCAAGCTCAAGGCTAGGATGAATCAGCTAATGAATTGACTAGGAGAAAGATTCTTTGGAACTTTCCCTAGTGCCCACTCCGCGCTCTCTTTGACCACTACTCACTGATTTGCTGGGAATCTTTTTGCTTCTTGCCAGTTAGCTCTCCAGGTAGCGAAGGCAGTTACTGATTAAATTCTTGTTTAGAATTAGTCTTTATTTACCATTATTCTTATTCTTTGACTTGCCTATTTTGCTAAGTTCTTGCAACTCTTTTAAGGGAGTTGCAAGCCTAGAGTTTGTTGGAAGAGAAAATTCTAAATCTCTATGGTTATAGGAAAATTATTGTGCTTGTTTTATTAATAGATAGTACCTTTGTTTCAATACAGGCTTTAGAAATTATAGAATAGGAATAAATTCCGAATCCCCTATAGAGGAGAATAATCCATAGAGAGGGAAACAACAAAATTCCCATTCCAACTAGGAAAGTTTTATATAAGCTAACTAAAACCTACGAAGGAAAGTATTATTTCAACTAAGACAACAATCAATTCTGGGCAGCTGCCATAATAATTGATTCCGGCAGCTGCCGTAACTGTCTGTAACACCGACCACATATGACTAGTTCTTATAATGTTTGTCTGACCTAGTTTCACGAACGAAATGGTTTAAAAAATTCTCAATCCATTTGAAAATTTATACAAATGTCAAACTGCACCAAAACCAATGATGCAGCGGTAAAGTTTAGGCAAGGAAGTCTCCACAAATTAGGGCTAGATTAGAAAGATTGTAGTGAAACAAACATATTTTCATAAAGTTAACCTAGAATTCAGAAATCTGAAAAATTATGATTAAAAAAACGATAATCGGAATGCATAAACCTACTATTACAGTTGTCCTATTTATATTAGTTAGAAAAAAAAAAAAAAAAAAAAACTATTACCAATTACCAAACAAAAAAGGAGTCATAATTAGAAGAATTTACTGAACAGTAATTCTAACTAAAGGAGGAAATTAACCATTCCTAATTAAAAAACCCCTAAATAACAAGGAAATTTTAATAAAATGCCAAAGCAGTTAGGATGCTCCAGCATCAGTGCTCCTCGGATCGAAAAGAACTTGGCTACTGACGAGATAACTGTTTTTTGAAACCTCAGCATATGCATATTCACATGATCCCATCATCTTAGGATTTCTTGTTATTCGATTGCATTTTGAAATATTACTCTTGTTAGAAGGGTTAAATCCTCTTGCAAATGCCAAACTAAAAAGAGTCCTAATTTAGAAAAATTTACTGGACAGGAGTTCTAAATAAATAAGGAAATTAAAAAGTAGTCCTAACTAAAAATTAATAACAACAAAAACTTAATAAACTGCCGAAACAGTTAGTTAGGATGCTTCTGCATCAATCAAATTCTAGAACATGTGTGTGTGTGTGTGTGTCTGGAGGATAATAAACCTCTTAGAATTCATGTGAAATGGAGAAGTGGAGATGAAACCAGAGATATTAGTGGCTGATTCGATATCCTACTTATCAACACATCGACTCCGCCATAAAGTGCCTAAGAGGTGGCTCAAGTCTTCATCCCCATCCCCCCACCCTCTCGCAAGTGCGTGAACCTTTTGCAAACTCTTACAGAAACTTACAAAGAAGATGAAGACTTAGGTTCCTACAGTTTTCTCTACCTAGAAATATCAAACTAATGCACAAACTTCTTTCTGAAGGTAAGAAACTCGGGAGACAGAAGCAGAAACTCCAAGAAAGAGAAAAAAATGTTGAGAAAGAATGCTCAAATAAACATAAAAATGCTTCTAATTTAAATGCATCCGGTCTTATTCAAAGTTATTTACCCTGGGAATAAACGAGCAGCAGTCCGATATGCCGACATTGCTTGATCACCCTCTTCTTGCGAGGCATAAGCGTTCCCATAGCCTATCCAAGCAGGTGCAAATGTTCCATCTAGACTTGTAGCCTTGCTGTGGCATACAAAGGAAGAAGACAGAAATCAGATCTAATTTGTGACATGTACTATAAAATGAAAATCAAGTTACAAACATGTGAATCATAAGGTTCCCATTACATTCATTAGCATGGTTCAGTTTGAAAAATGCAAATCAATATTTTGGGAATGCTTGCTCAAGTTGTCACTCAGTCAATAGTCTAACAGTCATTACGTGAATCATGGCCTTATTTGTTTGACAAGAAAAATGCTTAACTTCCTAAGATGTCTAAAAAACATTGCACTTGATTAGAAAATTCTGGAGCAGTGGCATAGTTGAATAGCCAGGAATCCTTTCTAGGGGGTCCAAAATTACAATGGCGAATCGACACATCATGAGCAAAGCATAATTTAGATCATGTATTATAATACAAACATGTGAATCATAAGGTTTGAAATGTGCAAATCAATATTTCCTGACTGCTTACTCAAGTTGTCATTCAGTCAATAGTCCAACAGTCATTATAATGTATTATACTAATGCTCTAAATACTAAAGTAGTATAAAAAAAAGGATTAAATGATTTTTTTTTAAAATAGTGGAATCAAAGTATGATAAATAAACGGAAGACATAAATATATTAACCATTAACCCTATTAATCACAATATTTGAAAATTATCTTCATCTATTTTGATATTTGTATAAATAAGTACTTATATTATAAATGTTCAATGTAATTGAGTGCACGAGAATCCAAATAAATATTTATTTCATTTTAAATAAATAAAACAAAATAGATATTTATTTCATGTATTTAATTAAAAAAAAAAAAAAAACATTCATATATTTATTTTCTAAATTAGATCAAAAAATCAAATAAAATAAAAATATATCAAATAGAATTCATTGAAATATAAAATTATAAAATGTTATAAAATAAATATAAAAATATCCATCTAATTTATTGTGCATGGGCATTTATATATCTATTTTATTTAAATTATAAATCTATACATTTAATTAGAAAAACCACCATTTAAATATTTAATGATAAATTCGCACAAAATAGAACCAGGATTATAAGAAAATAAAAATTAAAGGAAACCAATGCAACAAAAGAGATTAAAAATTGAAGGCTATAAAAAATTAAAAGTTCAAAAAGGAAATCTAAGCGGGATTAATTGTTACCCCGTAATTTTTAACCTCCTGTTAACCCAATACCAAAGGCCTCCTAAGTGTGAAGAGTCAAACAAACTTGAATCAAGCTTTGGTTCAAACATGAGTCTACCATATAATGTATACCTGAAATATCGCCGTGATTGATCATACTTCTTGATACAATAATAGTAGCAACCGACAGCAAACCATGAAAGAGCCCTGAAAGATGAGACAACTATCTTTGAGAATCATGCAAATTGCAAACTCCATTTTCAGCAGGAAGCATAGCATGGTCCAAATGTAACAAATACTTCTTTAAATGATTTCAGGAAAAAAAATTAAGTTCAAACAACCGACAAAAGACCATATTAGGTCACCATTTAAAAGGTAGAAAATCGTAACAGCAGAAGAAACAGCGTTCTCTTGCCTTCATTTCATTTTGGAAATATCAATTTATGATTCTAATCTCAAATCTGATGGTTTCTTCTTTTTCCTTCTAATTTTATCCAGTTGTTTGAAGAACTACTTGTTTGCTTATTTACAGCCAACATACAGTGTTTATTTGTAGGAAAACACCCAACAAGTCAGAATGCCACATCATATAGTAGCATCAGTCTTTAATTTGACTTTGTGAATTAAGACTTGTAATCTATATGAAAATAAAATTATTGATTAAATTCTTTGATCATTTATCTTGGACATGAAGAAAGCAATTCAAAGAAGCCAGAGAAGAGAAGTTCCAGCAGCTCAGTGAATGCAAAGTTCTTAAGTCCTCTTTTCCCTTCTCCAGGTCATTCAGTTATTTACTTCCATCCATTTATCTTTTGCCTCATCTGTTTAGTTCTCGGGTACTATGTCCAATTCTTTCACTGCTTCAGTATTTTGTACAATAAACAAATAGACTGTCCATTTTATTTACAAAGTCAATTACAAAGATCCTTTCATGTCTGACAATTATGGCATGTAACGCTGCAGTTGCTGGATAATCATATTTATACTGCACTAATAAGCATTGAATAGAAGGTAAGTAAAATCATTTAATTCCAATTAAAGTGTCTTCCACTCAAAAGCATATGCAAAGGTGACTAGAAAAATTCAATCCAAAAACAATGCTGGGAAAATTGAAAGTTTGAGGAAAAGCAGACTCACTTATGAGGATAATCCTTCACCAAATTGCATGACATAAGATAGAGTTCATTTGAATGCCCAAGCTCCATAGCAGCAGCCAAATGCACCAAGGTACATTTCAAATGGAAGGGATCCTTCTCAAGTAATCTTTCAAGGCAAAAGATAAAAATCAGATTAACTGAAGCATATGATGTCCAAATGTTAGATTTCTTGCCTTTAAAAAGTAGTCAAACTTACACAGAAGTTAGTTCAAAACATTTATGATATTCACCACTTTGATGGTAGTATTCAGCTTTACAGGCAAGCAGATCAGTGTCATTCTTTAGTGTATTCATGAAACATGGGCTGGAAGGGTTACCATTGCAGCTTTCTTTTTCAAGCTCTTTGAATTTTGCTTCTATAACATTTTCTTTGTCATACTGAATGACCAACAACCCAATAGGCAGAATTAACGTTCAGTATATGAAAAAAAGAGAACCATAGATAAGTAAATCTTCTCAGGACATGTAAATAAAACAACTACATTAGCTGCCTTCGCATCTTGACCTGTAGAGTCAAGTAGCGTGTATTTACCTTTTTCATCAAGCATGAGTAGAACGAAGAGAGCCACCCGTCTTCAGGACCAAATTGCAATGATGAAAGTAGACTTGTTTCTACAATGCAATAAAAGAACCCAACAAATTAGAGGCGCACATCATCTGTGCTAACTACTGTGTAGTTATTTTGATACACTATACAATCAAATCCATATGCATTAGGTTAAAGAGTCAAATGCAGGCTATGCAACCCAGAAGTAAAAGTTCTTTGACAGAATACTACAGTTGAATTGGGAAAAGAAAAACAGAAATTATGATTTGAAGATCTTTACCTTCTTCACATGTAAGCATATGATTTTCAATAAGGCATTCCAAAGCCTGACAAAAAAAGGAAGTTACAAGCATAAGTGATTGGCAACCAAGAAAAAGTGAAAACAATTTTTATGTCCAGTAAAGCCAGCCAGATATTATGTCAAAGAAAAAACAATGGGAGAAAAAGAGAAAGTGATTCAAAAGAGCTTTAATAATACAGAAATCTTTGATGTGCTCTTAATATGGACATTCAAAACTTTAAGCCCATATATTCTGCAATCAATATGCTTTACTGTGAAGTTTACGAGCATACCTCATAACATAATGGATCAGCCTTGATAGCAGCTTTGTACCTTCAATGAACAGAATTGGGTAAATCAAAATGAAGTCTCCAAACAATGCACAAAGTCCTCCACTTTTGGTGTACAGACTTCAAGAACATTGATCAAAGATTAATTAAACAAAGAAAGAAAGCAACATAGTGGAAAGGAAAGATAGATGAACAAGATGGTTAAAGAATCCAACCACTGTCGAGCTTGAGCTCTATTTTCCAAAGCTTCATAAGCCCTACCCCTCAAAAAGCATATTGCTGAAGATATCTGTGAGAGTTAAAAATAAAATATTTGACAATAAATGTATTAAAAAGGACATCCTAAACATGCACATGCTAGAGCAATGATTATATCCCATAGTTCAGCAACAAAGCAATAAAAACATATTGCAAAGGTTCAATAAGCAGTAAAAAAGGAGGAATTAAATGGCAATAACTTAAACAGATCTAACCCTAACCATGTAAGAAGGAAACTAGAACTGAGACTAAAGCAACTATATGACAATTTTGACCAAACTACAAACACATATGGTTGGCACATCCCAATTAATCCTTTAGAACAAACTATGAAGGACTGTAGAGCCATATGATCCATTCAACAAATAATAATGAAAACAGTTGAACCAGTAACTGGGGATATTCCGGCTCAAGTAAACTCATTGCAAATTTGATTTGAAATTATTCTCCACCACCAACTGGAGGTCCATTCTCCTGTCAAGAACCCAAAAGCACTCACTCCCCCTTGGACATGGCTTATATCTATATTTCTTTAGTTTGTAGTTTTAATTAATGACAGTTCATTTTAAGTTTTCTGGAAGGTTTCTCTCAGCTGGAGTCTTCTTGTTCACTAAATTATATTTACAATGATTAATGATTTATAACAGATGAGCCAAAGGTAAAACTTACAGACATTCATAACTTCTCAGCTGGTATCTTCTTGGTCCCTAACTTTTTTTTTTCTTTTCTTCACTCAAAAAAAAAGTTCTTGGAACAAGTCCAATGATAGAAAGTTCCCTTAACTTTCAACTATTATTCTCTAGGAACAGAAAACAAAAGACAAATATAAAACAAAAAATAATAATCCAATATTTAAGGCTCATTTCTTCACCTTGGATTGGGTTCACAAAACAAAGTCAAGTGATAAATAAGAAGGAAAATGGATTTTCAAGTTTAAAGAAAAACACCTAGACTTAAGAGATGATCTCTTTTCTTATATTTAGATTTCAAATACTATGCAACCAAATCAAAATTCCGGTGCTACTTCCATACTAAAATAGACGAAGCAATGACCACCATTAATGAATTTTAATAACCAATTCCAAAGGGTACATGTACTCAACTTTTGGACCCACATTTTTTTTTTTTTATTTGAGTGATCGTGCCATAAGTTAAAACCACCTCAGTAGTGAGCAAAGAAAGAATGTCAAGAATGCAACAAAAAGATCAAAAAGCCATGCTAATCAAAATAGAACACAGAAGCAGAAAGCTTAGTGCTTACATTGATTTCACGATCTTCCCCATCTTTATCCAAGTACATGACATTAGAATCTTTAGTGTCATACACATTCCCGTATTCATCAACCTTAGCATCACCGAGCATCAACAAACACTGATCCCACTCCTTCAATTCCTCCTAACAAAACACAAATTTCAAAAATATAGTTTTAATGAGAAGTGAAATTTAACAAACTTGACATGAAAAGAAAGCAATTACTCGTCACACATACAAACAAGTGCAGCACAAAAACCAGGCAAAAACCAAAATGCTAGAGAAAATTGACATCAACTGCACATTTAAAAGTCAGAAGACGAAAAATATGATAGGAGCGCAGCTAATAGCAAAACATTTGCCGGATTTTGCAATTTTTAGGTTCTGAATCAAATAACTCACATGAAACGATCAAAAGAAACACAACAATAAACCTAAATAGAGTACATGGAGAAAATTACAAGACATTTGGCAGCGAGATAGCGGAAACGGAGGTCGCGCATGACAATCTTCGAGGCGTTGAGAAGATGAAAGGCGCGGCGATAGTGGCGGCCAAGAAAGAGGGCTTGCGCCTGCATGTAGATGTCAGCAGGATCATTGCTGAAAGCGGCCACTTTGTCGGCAAAGAAAATAGCCGACGAGTACAAATGTTTGCTAACGCAGTCGCGAACCACTCCGCGGAGCTTCTCAATTTGATCTTCTCTCATTGTCGTAGTGGATGAGCCAGAAAGAATCTGTGTAAAGCTTGTAAGTCGTTGCAGGTTCCGTCACTGGGCAGTGCGTCACCAAATTTTGGGTTTATTCCCTCCACAATAACAGCTTTCAAATCTAACTCAAATTAAATAAGAATGGTTTGTGAGAATAGGGTACTTTCCAAACATACATTTATTCCAACCATTAATTACCAATTAATAGTTCGCATAACTACTATACGAAGTTCGTATAATAGGTATGCAAAATGTCTGAAAAATGCGGCATAATTTAAAAAAAAATGACACGTGTCGGCAATGTAGAAATAATGTGCAGAAAATTAGTTCTCATATCTGGTATGCGAACTTTTTTCTCAATAAATACAACCAACGAATCCAGAACAGTCAAATTAAAATTGAGAGTACAAATATTTCGGATATATAAAACAGTCTGTATTTTTATACTAGTAATTGTTGAAAATGACATATAGTGCTCCATTTCCGTTAAATATATACTAGAGGCGTTTCCACTCGTGAACGGCGTAGTCGGTCTGAATTACAACGCAACAATATGCATCGATGCTCAATTGTCTTTTGATCAATTTCACAATCGGGTATGCAAAGCATGCTGGGTGGATGGAGCCGTGATGCGACTGTAATTTACTCTAGTGTGAACAAAATACAACTGCTGCAGGCGGTATATAATTTTAGAGAACGAGGAGACTATTCTGTTTTTATACATGTACGCATTGAACTGGCCGAAATTATGTCACTGCGGAACAAATTACCGATGTTCAGGTTGGTACTCTTTCTGTTTCTGAACCAGGTGTAGTAGGGGGAACCAGTGACGCTGCACATGAGAGTATGCCGGTAATATACTGAACAGGCAAACAAGGATGTTGAATTACCGATTTCCATTCTGCTTAACTGGAAAACAAGGAGATTGAGATCTGGTCGAGGGAGGAGATGTCTGCATGAACTGATTCTAGTAGTGACAAAAAGTACGTGCCATCGAACGATAGTACCGACAACTGATCCTTGTAGCCTAGCAAATTATGGCTGGTGATGTTCTGCATATTTTTCTCAGTACGCCATCTACAAAAAAAAAGTGTTAATATTAATAAAAATATCCTAAACCTTGAAACCAATTATAAAATAAAGTGTAGGAGCTACATACCTTCGCGCATAGAGACATCCGTGAAACACCACAAGATACCTGTCGGGGAGTGTCGGCCAAAGAGTCGCGATCCTCTCTCAAGCTCACACCTGTGTACCAACCGATCGGTAAACCATTTAAACACTACACAACATTTTTAAACTAAAATACCCTTAAATTTAAAAATAGTACCTATACCAAGAGCAGACAACCTCCGATGTAGTATCAACCATTCGCTGCTTGGCACGAGTTGCGGTAGAGATAAGCCAGTATGACACTTCTCCAACTATACTCTTGACAAGCAGCGAAGTCTTCGAGTATCGACGCCAGTATTAGCAATGTGTTGTTCTTGGAGAAATCGCAAAACAGGAATCCTCACATCAGCCACAGCACAAAGCAACGAGCACGCTGCTAGTAAATGTGCTCGGGCGCGGCGTCTTGGGCAAGTGTCGTCAAATGACCGCTGATATTGCAGAGCATGATCTTACTCCCCCTGAGATCAGCGTCTGTGGGTGCGAAACCGAAGAATTCAGTGAAGTACTGCTGCCACCGACGGCAGGTCTCTGAAATCGACCGTTGTGTCCGTCAATGGGAAGTCCGAGCATGACCTCCCACATCCTACAGCGTGATGGTCGCCTCCCCGACCGACAGGTGCAATGTGTGAGTCTCCGGCCGCAACCGCTCTGCTAGAGCTGTCAGTAGAGCCCAATCATAGTAAATCGACCCAATCCTCTACACCAGCCTGAATCCGAGCTCGTCGATATATTCCAGCGTCTGGGAATGCTCCGCGTCCAACAGCCACCATATCTGGGTGTCCGCTTGTCTGATACTCAGCGGACTGTCGAACCTCTCATCTCCGCGGAAGATGTGGCCAGGTCTATGTTCCCGCTAAAGGAACAGGGCCCCTGGTCTAGCACACGCTGCTGCTGGGAAGATTCTCCTCGCTCCATCGCTGCAACCCGTATGTGTAAAGTTCTTAATTTTTTTTTTCTAATTCCTAACCGGGATTTATGTTTCTATTAACATCTACTTTTTAATAACCTACTATAAAATAAAATTATTTCTAAGTATATTTTAAACCTTAAATTGTTCGGGCATGTAATTTCATTTCTAAACATACAACGTATCTAACATAGCAAATATTATTACTAAAAATATTACGGTTCGCTAAACATGCTCTAACCTATAATTTTATTCTAATCATGCATATTATTAATACTAAAAACTAAACATGCATATTATAAAAAAATAAAACTTAAATTAAAAAACATACAACATATCTAACCTACAATTTTATTCTAATTATGCATATTACTAAACAAATATAAATAAAAACTTAAATTAAAAAACACACCTTTTGATCGCAAAAAATCCAAATACTATTCTGTAGCCGCTACGAAATTCAGAGATTTTATTGTTTGAAGGAATTTGGAAAGAGTTATAAATGAGAAATGAGAAGAAAACCATTTGTTTACATTTGAAGCAAGTTCGCATACCTGGTATGCGAACTTATTTCAAATTTTGAACGTGTTCACATAACAGGTATGCAAACTTGTTCAACGCGCCGCGTGGCGTTCTATGACTCGTCCGCCTTAAACACGCGTATTTAATCTGTCATTAACGTGATTACTGCTGCTAGTTCGCATACCGGTTATGCGAACTAGCATTAAAATAATGCGAATTAGTTAAGTTCGCATACGGATGAATTTTTAACACTGTTTTTGTAAATGATTCTGTGAGAATAATGCCACCTACATAGAGAACTATTAAATTGAGAACTTATGGATGGCTAGTGATCTCTCAAGTGAAATAGAAGAAGTGTAGAGTAATAATTTGGTCCTGTGTATATCTCCAATGTAATATTTTTCATTTTATTTATTTTTTATGACTGCATCCACAATTAAATATTTAACAATAAAAAAATTAATTATATACATCCTCTAAAATAACTAATTTTTCCTTGACATATAAACTGTAACTACCTTTCCTATAACCTTTACGTCATAAAACAAACCACTTTTTTTAATAACATTCTTAAAATGTTACGTAAGAACATCTATGCTATAAGATTTCACAAAAATCCAGCATATGAGCAACATAAACACATAGACATTTTAATATATTAAAACTCTACATGCAATGCAATGACAACTACCACGCATATGACATTATCATACATTATTTACTATACATTTAGTTCGTTAACCATAAGCCTTCTTAATCATTTACAAGCCATATGACATAAATCTATATGATAAGATGATACACATGACGGAATGTAAGAGAGATAGAGATCTTAAGCTTTAACTGACCGACCCGGTGGAATGATGGCAGAATTGACTGTAACACCTCATTCTAATTTCCTATGTCATAAAATAGGCAATTTTTTTTTATCTTACGTCGGGTGACGTTACTACTAATTTTTTTTCCCATACATATACATATAGAAATACATATACACACCAAATCACATGTATAGCATGTTATAAGACATACATAATTTCTTTTGATCCTATAAGGTTCCATTTGGCCGTTCTCAAACTATGAGCATTTATAGGTATATAGGATAGTTTGCATACTTCAATATATGAACATCCTAATAATTAATTCAAAAGTTATAAGCATATCATTTCTTAATTACATGTCAAAACTGCATAATATTAGATTTACAAAACAAGCAAAAGCATGCTAAATGCAACAAATTTACTATGAACGGTGAGAGGAGAGAGGCCTAGGATTCTTGTTGACCGACCCAGGTGTAGGATGACAGGACCGATCTGTGCAAAAGCGAGTGAAGCCTCAGTACCTCACTCGGATTGTGGACCTGCACATATGTTGCGATTTTTATGAGTCGCATACTCAGTAAGTGTAAACCATGCTATATAACAAAGCAATAATATTATAAATGCATAAAGTTAAACAGAACCTGACATGGGTACTCATTTTCCAGAACTCCACTTATCCAAGTAATCACAGATACTATCATCTGTGTTACCTTACATTTCCATATCAGACCTTGTATGATTATTTACAAGTGCAATCATAGCATATAAAGCAATATAAACAAAACATGTCAATAAGATCATCTTTATCATGTAATCATCTCTGTTGTTTAAACATCCTTACTATATGAGCAACTCTGCTATATAAACAACTTAGGCATATAAACAATTCTTCCATATAAACCCCTTAGACAATAATCACATAGAGGCAATAACATTAAGAAGTCAAAGCATCAATTTAATACTATCAAACATGTTTTATCATGTCAGCATCTCAGGCAAATATCCATCTTTGTTATATAACCATCTTTGTTATATAACCATCTCTACTATATAATAGCATAGTCATATAAGCATTTCTGTCATATAAACGCTTTTATCATATAGACATCTCTGTCAACTATTCAT